>BSBK01000667.1:3082500-3320090 GCA_027943335.1 Chamaecyparis obtusa
TGATGAAAGAATAACACCTATTCCGGAGAAGAGAATAATGTAAGACCCTGCCAATCTGCTTAGTGTCCATAATCTTAGGTTTTAGTTTAGTATTAGTTGTTTTCAATAACAATAGATAGGGGGATCCTTCCCTTAATTAAGAGAGACATATATCTACAGTGATGTACACCATCATCCTAATGAAAATATATCTACTTTCTACATTTCATGTGGTGATTGTGGTGTTGAACATAAAGATGTGTCTGTGAGGTTATTTGTTGAGACTCTCTAAGGTGTGGTTATTTATTGGTTCTACTATCTCTCACCATATATTATCACAAATTGGGATACTCTCATAGTCAAGTTTGAAGAAAGGTTCAAGCCTCCTGAATATTCTCGTGCCCTACTCGCCCAACTCAACCACCTGAAGAAGGTGTCTCATGTACCTATGTGTGAATTCATTGCATGTTTCAATAAATTGATACAAATAATTTTAGTTGTTTCTCATCCTACAACTATGAATTTAAAATGTTTCTTTGTCAATGCTCAAGTACCTATAGTAATATTTCTATTAAGAAGAGAAGCTCCAACTATTGTTGTAGTTGCGCAGACCTTCAAGATAAAAATTGACTTGTGTGGTCCTATGAGAACTCAGAGTTATTATGGTGACAGATATTTCATTTTATTTATTGATGACTACTCTAGGATGATGACAGTTATGTTTTTAAAAGAGAAATATGAATCATTCAAGATGTTTAAATGGTACAAAGCTAAAGTGGAAAAAGAAAGTGGAAAAGAGTTAAAATGATTAAGATCGGATAGAGGTGGTGAGTTTATTTTTGATGAGTTCACTAACTTTTGTAATGAGCATGGAATTAAAAGACAGGTTCATGCACTGAGAACATCATAGCAGAATGGAATTGCTAAAAGGAGGAATAGATCCATAGTTGATTGTGCTAGAACACTGATGATTGAAAAATATGTTGCACAAATGTACTAGAGAGAATCTATTTGCACTGCTATATACACATTGAACCGAGTGCAACTGAAGAAAGATTCAAACAAGACACCCTATGAATTATGTTATGGGTACACACCGAATGTAAGTTATTTTATAATATTTGGAAGTAGATGTTACATTCTGAAAGAGGATAGAAATGGAAAATTTGATTCTAAAGGTGATGAAGGAATATTCTTAGGATACTCTACTAAAATCAAAGCTTACAAATGTTTGAATAAGGTTTCTAACAAAATGATTGAAAATGCAAATGTGAAAGTTGATGAGTTTGTTGAGAAATATGATAAAGAAAGAAAAAAGGAACCATAAGACTATGGTAGATTTACATACATTGAGCAACCTGACATTCTACCTAAGCCATAGGATGAATTTACCAAGAAAAAGGATAATGACGCCGACCATCAACCTATAGAGACTGAGAATTAGGAAATAATTACCAAGGAAGATCTTTATCCTACACCAACTAATGAACAAAGAAGAGAGAAAGTGTTAGCAAAATTTGTGAGGAGACACCATCCACAGAATCAGATTATTGGTGACAAGAAAGCTGGCATGATGACACGAAGTAAGTTGAGAAACATCACATGTTTATTTTGTGAATTTGAACCTAAAAATGTTAAGGATGCACTTGAGAATGATGAATGGATTAAAGCAATGAATGATGAAATTGATCAAATACTAAAGAATAAAACATGGACATTGGTATCAAGACCGAATGATAAGAATGTAATTGGAACTAAATGGATATTCAGAAACAAGTTGAATGAAAATGGTGAATTCACTAGAAATTGGGCAAGACTTGTTTGCAAAGGGTATGCACAAGATAAGGTATTGATTATGGTGAGAATTTTGCACCAGTTGCAAGACTTGAAGGAGTTAGAATATTGCTTACATATGCTACCTACAAAGGATTTAAAGTATATCAAATGGATGTCAAATCTACATTTTTGAATGGAATTCTTGAGGAAGAAGTATACATTGAACAACCTAAAGGTTTTGTTGATCCTAATAAGAAAAACATGGTATGTAAGTTGCACAAAGCATTGTATGGAATGAAACAAGCACCGAAAGCATGGTATGAGAGACTGCATTCATATCTTATTAGTATTGGATTTGTAAGAACAAGTGACAATAGCAATTTATATTTGAAAGGTGAAACTGATGACAAGATTCTTATTGCTAAAATTCTTGTTGATGATATCATATTTGGAGGACATGATAATCTATGCAAATCATTTGCTGATGAAATGAGAAAGGAATTTGAAATGTCAATGTTTGGAGAGATTAAATTCTTTATTGGTTTCCAAATTCTACAACAAAGGGAAGGTATATTCATTACACAATCAAAGTACATCAAAGAAGTGTTGAAGACCTTTGGAATGGAAGATTCAAAACTAGTTGGTACACCGATGGTCACATGATGTAAATTGACAAAGGATGATTAGTCAACCAAGGTAAATCAAACAGTATATAGATCAATGATTGGAAAACTGATGTATGTTGTGCATAGTAGACCAGATAGTGCACATGCAATTGGGATTGTAGTAATATTTTCTGCTAATCCTAAGGAATCACATATGACTATTGTTAAGAGGATTCTGAGATATTTGAAAAATACAGAGAATTTTGGTTTATGGTACAAGAAAGAAGGCAATTTTGAACTACAAGTTTACACCGATGCAGATTGGGCTAGAAACATTGATGACCGGAAGAGCACTACCGGTGGAGAATTCTTTTTGGGAGAAAGATTAGTTACTTGGATAAGCAAGAAATAGGCATGTATTTATCAGTCTACTTCTGAAGTAGAATATGTTGTTGTTGTTGCTAATTGTTCAATTATTGCATGGACAAAAAAATTGTTGAAAGGGATGAATGAAGAGATCATTGCTCCAGTGATAATATATTATGACAACACAAGTGCTATAAACATTTATAAGAATCCAGTGATGCATGCAAAGACAAAGCACATATCTATTAAGTATCACTACTTGAGGGAATAAGTACAAGAAAAGAAAGTGAAACTAGAGTTTGTGAAATCAAAAGAATAACTTGCAAACATATTTACCAAACCCTTACCTAAGGATACATTTGAGTACTTGAGGACTAGAGTAAGGGTCCATCCCCTGTCTATCGGTCACTAAGGTGATTAGGAGGTTGCATCAACCTATAATTTATCAGAATATCAAATGATGTTGATGCATATTGTTCACACTTTAGGTTTTCTAAGGTTGTGAGAGCTAGAATAGAGAACACTGCATATCGGTACATGAAGGTACTTGATCTGAACCGAACACTAGAAACAATATTTTGGCTACTATAGAACTATTTATTCTTTTTGGCATTTTTGTCAAAGGGAGAGAAGAGTCAATGAAATATTTAGATCCAGTGGGAGAGAAGAATCACGGGAAGAAGAAGATCAAATATGCAAGGAGAGTCTACATGAAATGTTGTGTAGTGATTAAACATATTAAATGAACAAGCTAGGAAGAGCTTACCGAGGTACAACATTTACTTATAGAGTTTTAGGATAGATGTTTGGTATTATATGGTATATTTAGTATTGTGTTTCCATCAATTCCAAAGGGAGAGATTGATAACCTACAACTGATTGAATATCTTGATGGAATGGACAATTAAAAGACATTGATTGAAGATCACTGAGCTACTAAAGTGATATGTAAGGAAATTAAAGTAGTTACAAACATGATGTCAACTAGTTTTGACTATACTTATCATGATGGTTACAAACTTCTAAAGAAGAAAAATGGTAAAGGAATGAGATATCTACATGAAGATGAGATGGATATGAAAGATATGGCTATGGTATGCATTGGGTAACTTATTGATGAGTCTATGGCATTATGTTGTTGACTTGATTGTATTACATGATTTTGTTATGTATTAAAGATCAGAACTGAACAAGTTTATGTGGTTGGTAATTAAATATTTATATATACATCGAGCTAGTGTAGTGTATATCGAGTACAATATTAATCAAGCAGGTATTCACTGACACATTTTGGTATTGACCAAGTGAAAGAAACAAATAAAGTTTATAATAGTCGAATGAATTGTTGAGCTGGACAGTTGCTTATGATTTTGGGGTAGAAGATAAAGTTTGTTCTGATGATCTAATGACTGACAAAATTCAAGATTGATCAAATGAAGAAGAATGAAACTTGTTATAGACATAACTACCAAGGAAGCTTGAAGCGAAAAAATGAACAATGGAGATTAAGAGGCAAAATCTAATGGATGATAAGAAAAAGGTTTATGACATCTATTTAAAGAGACATGGGATTCATTATTGAGTCTGGGATTATTGACACTACAAGAGAATTCACGTGAAAGGACTATTTTCATGCACCACTAATCAAATAGGTTATAAATAGAACTTAGATGAACTGCGAACATTACCGAGCGTTAGATAATTATTCACCAAGTGAAGTAAAGTTGGAGGATATGAATAATTGAATTGAGTATTGATCAAAGGAGGTATTTTGAGCTTAGCATAGATCTAAAAATCTGTAAATCTTAGTTGTATTTTAATCAGATCATTACTTTATCATTTTAACCATTGTTATAGCAAAATCTCTTAATCAAGTAGACTTAACAGTCTTTTTGTATTTCAATATGACATTCAATGAATGTTGTTGGTTTTCTTGTTGACACCATAGTGAATGTTGGTCAAGGGAGAATTGTTAGTGATAAATCCTCTAACCAGGTCACACCTTACAATGTGTTTTGTAACCTTTGACAGGGTTGGATCCTAACTGAGCTCACTTCAGAAGAGTGAATTATTTTGGGTTACCGATCCTAGGTGGTTTTTCCTGTAAAAGGGTTTCCACGTTAAAAATCTATGTGTTATATGTATTTGATGTGATTGAATTGTTATTTTACTTTACACATTTCATTGTTAGATAATTGAGAGGGGGGGATGAATCAGGTAAATCAATTATCCTATAGTCCCAAACTCTCAGATGTACTTTTTTAAACTTATTCAACAAATCAAACAACTCAATAAGATAAAATAACTATCTTACTATTCATTTACCGAATACCAATAATTTCCAAAACTGTCTATACCGATTTAATCAAATATGCAATATGTAAAGTATGATAGAAAAACAATCATAAAAAATAACACATAACACAAATATTTAACGTGGAAAACCTGCTAAGGGAAAAACCACCTAGGATCAGTAACCCAAAAAATTTTACTCTTTTGAAGTGAGCTCGGTTAGCAGCCAACCCTATTAGGAGCCTGGTTATAATGCACACTATAAGGTGTGACCTGGTTAAAGTAATTATCACTAACATTTAACTTTTGACTAGCATTCACTATGGGGCCAACAAGAAAACATTTAGCATTCCTTGAATGTCATATGGAAATACAAAAGACCGTTAAGTCCACTTGGTTAAGATATTTTGTTGTAACAATGGTTAAATTGATACAGTAGTGATCTAATTCAAATACAACTTAATTTGCAAGTATTTAGATCTATTCTAAGCTCAAAATAACTCATCTGATCAATAATCAATTCAGTTCATCATATCCTCCAACTTACTTCACTCGGTGTATATATCTCTGACGCTCAGTTATGCCTGCAGTTTAGCTCGGTTCAATCTATAACCAATTTGATTAGTTATGCACGAAAAATGTCTTCACACAAAATCTTTTGTGGTGTCTATTCATCCGGCATGATTCAACAATGAATCTCATGTCTCTTAAATAGATGTGTAAACCATTTTCATATCAGCCATTATATTGTGCCTCTTAATCTCCTTCATCCATTTTGTCACTTCAAGCTTCCTTGACAGATGTGTCAATAACCATTTCATTCTCTTCCCTTCGATCATCTCTTAATTTTTTCAGTCATGGATCTCATAACAAACTTCATCTCTTACCTCGGAATCATAAGCAATTTCCATCTCATCAATTTCAGTTGGTTGTTATAACATTTAATGTTTTCATCCATACTTGGTTAATACTAAATGTGTTAGTGATAACTAAATCAGTTATTATTGTCACTCGGTATACACAAGACTGACTCGGTGTATACAGAACTTTTCAATTACCGACCAAATTAACTTGTTCAATTATGATCTCTTCTTCACAATAGAATAATGCAACATGCTCAAGTCAACAATATAATGCCATAGACTCATCAATAAGTTACCCAATGTATATCTTATCCTTATCTGTCATATCCATCTTTTCCTTATGTAGATGTCTCACTTCTTCACCATTTCTCCCTTCTACAGATGTTCAGATGTTTGTAACTATCATGATAAGTATAGTAAAAAACTAGTGACATCAATGACAACATATTGACTGATTTAATCATCTTACATATCACTTTGATAGCTTGGTGATCTCTAATCACTAACTCTTCAGTTCATCAAGTTATTCAATTAGTTATAGATCATCATTCATATCTAGTCAAATAAGTAATTACAATATTGAATTGACTATCAATCAGTAGATGAAGAGAAAGATATTGTTGATAGCTTACTGAGTTGATAATTTGATTGAAAAGTTTGAATATATACATCTGGTAGATTTGGGACTGTAGGATAATTGGAATTAACTGATTCCCCCCCCCCCCCTCCCCCTCTTAGTTATCTAACAATATTGTGAAGAAAAAGGGATAAAAAGATAGACTTCTTCTCCACGAACCCCACAACAAAATGGTATTGTTGAGTGAAGGAACAAGACTATCCTAGACATAGTTAGGACTATGATGATTAAAAGAAAAGTTTCAAAGATCTACTGGAGAGAAGCAATGTGCACCGCAGTATATACTTTATTGTTAGAATGATTTTAGAATAATTGAGAGGGGCAGTGAATCAGTTATCCTCAGGTCCAGATGTACCAACTTTACTTTTAAAACTCTTCAACACACTTAGATCTATTCATCAACTCACTCGGTCTCTATAGAATATATCAACAACATAAAACTTGCATTCCATTGTCCAAAAGTAATCAACTTGTAGAATATGAAACATTCAACAATATAACACATCAAATAACATTCACAAAAGTATAACATCAAGATTTAACGTGGAAATCCAATATGGAAAAAACCACCAATAACATGCTACTAAATTTTCACTCTTCTGAATAAGTGAGCTTTGTGAAAAGCCAACCCTATTAAAGGTTTACAATAAACACTGTTAGGTGTGACCCTATTAAAGGATTTAATCACCCTATTAAAAGTGGCCTGGTTAGAGGGCTTAAGAACATTATATTAGAATGTCACCTTGATTAAAGGGTTTACAAAATGACTTTTAGGTCAACCTTGATTAAAGGATTTTAAATGATACAATGGTTTGAAAGTAATTGTAGGTTCTAATCTGAAATATACAACTCACTTTGCAAATACAAATCCAATACGCTCATATGTTGATTTACTGACTGACCTTCATTACTATCTCCATCTCTGATCTGCTCGAAAATCTCTTCAAGAAATCACCTCAATTTTGTTCAGCTCTTTACATCTCTTCTTAGCCTTCTTCTTAGATTCATTAGTCAATAACATCAAACTCTTTCCACACTTTTCATAACCTCACAATTAGGTCATTCTTATACCTCCTTGATCAGGTAGATTAATCTTTTGCCTCTTAATATCTTTCGTAGATCTTAGGTTCAGGTCAAATTCATCGAATCCTTCCATCATTTTGTTCTCCTCCTTATTCTTCTATATACTTCTCCAAACTTCTCCTTGAATCCATAAGAAAATGGTTTAACATGCATTAAATTCTCTAGATCATTCATTATTAATTTCAACATGTTTTAGATATCCCAAGAATTCAACTATGTGGGCTGGGATTCTCAATTCCTTCACAAACTATAAATTATTGACACTTGGTCAATATTGTGTTCATCTACTTGGTCATCACTGGATATATCATTCATCACTAAAACCTATTCTACTCGACAAACACTATCTACGCTCGATTAGTTATTTGATACTCAAAAATTACGGATGCTCGGTCGACACTAAATTTGCTCAGCTTATACTGGCACTCGATCGACACTAGCATCACTCGGCTTAAACTAAATTTCTTCTCTTTTGATTAATTAAGCCTATGCTTCAAATCTATTGACTTCTTTACTCAGTGTTAAAGATAAACAACACATTACCTTGTCAATGTGTCAACTAATCAAGTACCCATTAAAGTATCACACAACTCAACCTTTCCTTAGGTCCTCTTGTTATCTCCTCTTTTCAAATCATCTTCATCAATCAAAAGATATGGTACTCTACTAGATAGAAACTATCTTACCAGTTAAGGTTTGACATCAATGAAAATATATTAACAATTATTTCAATTGTAGTTTCGAACAATCTCCCTCTTTGGCATTGATGGAAACACCACATGCTTTTACCATACAATCCAAAAGAGTCTGTTCAACATTTTACCGAATCTCACCCATTTCTTATTCAATGACTCCCTCTTTTCTTAGGATCACTTTTTATTTTCTCTCAAGTTTACTAAATCTCTCCCACTTTGACAACAATACCAAAGAAATTCGTCTTCACCATGTAGATATCTTCATGACAGCTCTCTAAATGTTATTACTCCTGTAAGAATTTTGATATCACTCTGATACCATGTAATAATTTGCCTAAGGAAAAGAATAAAAGCCAAGATCTAGAAGCTCAAGAGATAGCACAAGAGAGAAAGGAAAAATGATCAAATAATTAATTATAGCCAATTGAATTGAATACAAAGTAGGAGTGCCTAAATATATAGGCAATGCAATAAGACTACATGATAAGGAGATGATAAGATATCACCCACACAAGGTGGAATCACATGTCCACAAAAGGTGGATCATCCTCCATTGTACATGAAAGTATGAGAAACATGTGCAACAATGAGAGGATAATAATGTGATAAGAGCACTAAAGGTGGATCTCACACACAGAGGTATGTGATGACAACTATCACACCTAAAGTGGAGATTCTCCTAACCATGTGCTAAAATGAAATGCAAACTCCTAGGTGTCTCAAAGACAACTAATTATGCAAATGCATTATCCTAAGTAAACTTAAGTAAAGTGTAATTAGTAAATACTTAACTACACCAAAAACTCCCTCTGTCATCTTGCTTATGACTAATCAACATATTTTTCTTTACTTTTCACAACTCTAGGCAACTCCTAAAGTGTGATCTCCTTTACAACAATTTGTCAGATATTCTAATTTATACCATTTGATGGAATGCTCCTATATGTTACTAGGTAGCCTCAGTTAGGGGAATCACCCCTAATTTACCTCTAAAGTATTCATGAGCATCTTTAGGTAATGTCTTAGTGAATATATCTGCTAACTATTCCTTTGTATTCACATACTCCAATATCACTTCTTTGTCTTGAACTAGCTCTCTCAAGTAATGATACTTGATAGAAATATGATTAGTCTTAGTGTGCATTGTAGTATTCTTTGATATATTAATAGCACTTGTGTTCTCATAGAAAATAACAACTGGCTTAATGATTTCCTCCTTCATACCTTTTAACAATTGTTTAATCCACACTAAATTTAAACAATTCATTGTTGCTGCTACATATTCAGCTTCTGTTGTAGATTGGGAGATGCAGTTCTATTTCTCGCTTGTCCAAGAAACTAATCTCTTTCCTAGAAAGAATGCACCACCACTTGTACCCTTTCTATCATCCACATTTCCTGCCCAATCTGCATCAGTGTAAACTTTCAATTCAAACTTGTCATTCTTCTTGTAATACAATCCATAGTCTAATGTTCTTTTTAGATATCTCAATATCCTTTTCACTGCCATCATGTGATTCTCCTTAGGATTTGTATAAAATCTTGCAACAATCCCAACTACTAAGGCAAGGTCTAGTCTAATATGGACAACATATTATAGCTTTCCAATCATAGACTTGTACAAGGTTTGATTTACTTTAGTTGTATCATCATTTTTTGATAGTTTTTGTCCAGTAGCCATGAGTGTACTTAATGGTCTAGAATCTTCCATACCAAATTTTTTTAGTATCTCCTTGACATACTTAGATTGTGTGATATAGATACCTTTCTTCATCTAATAAACTTGTAAACCAACAAATAATTTGATCTCACCAAACATAGACATTTCAAATTCAGTTTTCATTTCATTTGAAAATGTTTAACATAGGGCATCTTGTCCTCCAAATATAATATCATCAACAAAGATTTCAGCTAACAATATCCCTTTATCTTTTTCAATCTTCAAATATAGATTGTTGTTGTCATTTGTCCTTAAAAATCCAATCTTTATCAAATAATTGTGAAATCTCTCATACCATGCTTTGGGTGCTTGTTTCAATCCATATTATAGTGCCTTATGTAGTTTACAAACCATGTTCCTTTTGCTTGGGTCAACGAATCCTTCTGGTTGTTCAATGTATACTTATTCTTCCAGTATTCCATTCAGAAATACAAATTTGACATCCATTTGATACACTTTGAATCCTTTGAAAGTTGCATATGCAAGTAGAGTTCTTACTCCTTCCAATCTTGCAACTGGGAAAAATTTCTCCTCATAGTCAATCCCTTATTCGTGTGCATATCCCTTGCATACCAATCTAGCTTTGTTCCTAGTGACTTTTCCATGTTCATTTATCTTATTTCTGAACACCCGCTTTGTTCCAATAACATTCTTATCTTCTGTGTCTCAGCACTAGTGTCTAGGTTTTGTTCTTTTCTATCCGCTCTTTTTCTTCATTCATGACTTGAATCCAATATTCATTCTCTAAAGCATATTTCACTGTCTTAGGCTCAAATTCACATAACAAGCATGTTTGATCTTTCAAATTACTTCTCATCATGATTCCAGATTCTTTATCTCCAATGATTTGTTCTGGCTTGTGATGTCTTCTCACATATTGTGCCAATGCAGGCTCAGATCTCCTTTCTGCTTGTTCTTGATCTTCAGGTTCATCTAGTAGATTCTCTTCCTCCTCTTTAGATTGCTCGTCAACATCCTCTTTTTGCTCATCATTTTCTTGTTGTGACTCAACAGGTTCATGTTGTTGCTTAGCATCTTTGTTTTCTAGTTCAGGTATATTATTAGCCTCTCCTTCTTCCATGTATACAAAAGATCTGTAATCTTCAAGTTCTTTCTTGCACTCAACTTCATTCTTTTTTGCATATTCATCAACTCTAACATTTGCACTTTCCACAAATTTTTTAGTGTTATAATTCAAATACTTGTAATCTTTTCTCTTCGTGAAATATCCTAGGAATATGCCTTCATCATTTTTACAATCAACTTTTCCATTCCTATTATCCTTCAGTAGATAACATTTTCTTCCAAATACTTTAAAGTATTTCACATTAGGTGCATAGCCATACCATAATTCAAAAGGTGTAGCATTTGTACCTTTCTTGATTTGTACTTAGTTCAAGGTATAAACAACTGTACTTACATATCTCTAGTATTTTTGTGCAACATTCTTCTCTATCATTAGTGTTCTAGCACCATCCATAATTGATTTATTTATTCTCTCTATTATACCATTCTATGGTGGTGTCCTTGGTGCAAACATTTATCTCTTTATTCCTCTATCATTGCAGAATAAATTCAACTCATTTGATATGAACTCTCCTCTATCAGATCTCAAACATTTCAAGCTTTTACCTGTTTCTTTCTCAACTTTTACTAAATACCACTTAAACAACTGAAAGGCATCAGATATCTCTTTCAAAAACATCATAGTCATCATTCTAGAATAGTCATCAACAAATAGAATGAAATATTTATCACCACAATAACTTTGCACACCAATAGGTCCACAAAGGTCAGTATGAACCAATTCCAAAATATTATCAGAAGTATATGTCTTGCCCTTGAAACTAGACTTCGTCATTTTTCCCAATTGACATTGTTTACACATCACATTATCAAATTTTTTCAATCTTGGTAATCCTCTAAATTTCTTCGTCTTACTCATATTTACCAAATTGTCAAAGTTTACATGACACAACCTATTATGCCATAACCATACATAATCAAATCATGAAAACAAACATGTTTCCTCATATAGGTCTAGATAGAACAATTACCTCTTGTTTGTTCTCCACTTCCAATTAGTTCACCAATGGCATCAAATATTTTAGCCTTCTTATGATGAAACTCAACTCAGTAACTAGTACTATTCAACTGTGCAACACTCAGAAAATTATAGTTAAGACCTTCAACCCAATAACCATTATCACATCTAATCTTATCAGTTAATCATATTGATCATTTTCCTTTCACAGGACATGGTGCATCATTACCAAACTTAACACTCCTACCTTTGTAATGATTTAAGATTTCAAACTTAATTCTATCACCAGTCACGTGATGTGATAAATCACTATCAATAATCCATTTATCACCTTTACTCTCATATGAAATACAAAATTATCTTTCATAGCAACATAAACAACTTCTATATCACAATTATCAGATTCATTGGTTTCACTGTAAGTTTCTTCTTTAGCAATGTAATAGGATTTCTTACCTTTTTCTTTGCAGTCCTTGTACCTTATGTGATCTCTATCATTTCTTTTGTCTTTATAGTTTCTTTCAATTCTTTCATCCTTGTCATTCCTATCAGGGCATCTTGCTGCAATATGGCCAAATTCATCGAATCCTTCCATCATTTTATTCTCCTCCTTATTGTTCTAGATACTTCTCCAAACTTCTCCTTGAATCCATAATAAAATGGTTTACCATGCATTAAATTCTCTAGATCATTCATTATTAATTTCAACATGTTTTACATATCCCAAGAATTCAACTATGTTGGCTAGGTGGTGCAAGAGCACCCCTGGGAAGCCAGTTGGCTATCTCATTTTTGGTGTGAAAAAAATGTCAAAGACCCTCTTGAAGGGAATTGTAATTAGATAAGGTCATGTGGACCAAGAGTGGTGTGGTGTGAGTCTAGTTTAGTGGTTCTTTCTAGGCTAAAAGCTCAAATTAGCTTCATTAATGCACTATACTAGGTGGTACTAGATGTTTTCATCAAGTGGAAAAGTGATGTTGTTAATGTTCTTAGGGTCCTTTGATGCCCTAGGAGGCCTAACTGATGTTGGATAGGTTAGGTTGGGGTTAAAACACCTAGAAGGTGAAAAGTTGTGAAAAGATGTAAAAATGTTGTAAGCAACATTTGCAACTTCTAAAAAGTTGTTGTCAACAAATGTAAGCCTTAAAGTTTTCGGCCTTTGAAGAGATTATGGTGACCTAAAAGGCCTAAACATGTGGGATAAGAGTACTTAAGGCAAGTTAACCCTAAAAGTGGGGGTTGGGTATCATTTTGTACGAACTGACATACAGAGTAAAAGAGGTTTTTCTGAAAATAGTGTGAGGATTTGATTACCAGTGGTGTCTTGATCATTGCATGGATTAACTTAGGAATGATGATACTTATTTTTAATTTTTTGACATGTAATAGAGTTTTTCCATCTTTTGGTTTGTTCCTTAGTCTAGGTTTTCAAGCATTTTGTAAATTCTTTTAGTTCATACAATTCTTTGTCCAGTGTTGCAGAGATGTGGACCTAGCTCCATTTCCCACCGTATTTTATGTATGGCCTTTTGGGGATGGAGACTAGGGTCACTAAGCTTCAAGATACCTCAAGTTTAGGATTTTCAAATGCATGCATGGATTTTTAAGGTCTTTCCCTAGGCGAGCTGTGAGTGAAGCTCGACTAGGAAGACCAAGTAAAAGAGTTTAGAAATTGCAGGAGGAATGAGTTCATGAGCCAAGAATGCCATGGATGTGTTGATATGTGATATGTAGGTACTCAAGAATCAGGAGGAGTTCCCAAGATATCATCTTTCCAAGTTTTAAAGCCAAAGACCAAAGACTGGTCTAAAACCTAGTAAAAAGCCCTAAATAAAAAACAAGGTGTACAGACAGAGTTGGAAGCTAAAACCAAGAAAATCTTGGAGGTTTATTGACATATGTTTTTACTACCAAAACACAATTGGGGGTTCTTTGAGAATATTTATCTGTAATGAAGGTTCCTAAGTTTAGGGAGGCCTAATAGGGGCTAAAAGGCTACAAGGCCTAAAACATAGGAAACTAGTGAGCGATGGAGAAATGAATGCACTTGGCAAGTAGAAACCCAAATTAGGAGTCAAGATTGGAGTTGATAGAATCCCTTAGCCTCCTACAAATCAAATCAATGATTAGGGCTTGAAGAACATGAATGAATAGTAAACCTTTGGAAGACAAAAGTGAGTAACCCTTGAAGATAGGAAGATCCTTGGAAGAGGGAAAGAATTGGTTCTTTCCAAGTGTGTGAGGGTGGATTGAGGAAGCCCTAAGAGGTCCTGAAAGAGACCTAGGAAGAGTTCTAAGAAACTCAAGAGGAAATTAGGAGTCTCCCTATCATAGTGGTATCAGAGTGGGGTTAAATATTTGGGATAAAGAGTGTTGCAGGAAGTGAATTTTGCAGCCCACTGAATCAAGTGAAGAATTAGTTGCATCTAGCAAGATGTGACTAATGTCAAACTGGCTAAGAAGGTTGAAGAGCAAGAGGAGGATAACCGATTTCTCAGAGAGAGATTGGCTCAATTGGAGTAGCTCTTGGGTGAATTCCAAGACAAGACTGATAAAGTGAAGGACAAGGTAGACCAGAAAGAAGAACAAGAATCCAAGGAGAAGGAGTTAGACTTGGAGGAACAAGCTCCAACTCTTGACCTTGTCATAGCAGAAGAACCCTTCTTGAAGGAACTCAAGGCCTTCAGTGGTAAAGCTTTGGAGGGTGTGCCACTTTTTAGTGGACAAATGGACCCTGATCTAGTTATGGACTGGATTGACAGCATTGAAAATCACTTTGAATATGATGGCATAATAGATACTCAAAAGGTAAAGGTGACTAATCTAGGTTGAGGGGATCAACACTCACCTGGTGGAAGTATGTGCAGACTGAGAGAGAGAAAGAGGGCAAGAATCCAATTGTTACATGGAAAGGCATGTTGAAAAAGCTGAAGCAAACCTATTTACCTAATGATTATGAAGTTCAATTGCATAGAAGGAGACAAAACCTCAGGTAGAAAGACTTAGATGTTCAAGCATATACCGAGGAGTTCCAAAAGTTGTGTTTAAGGTCAAAGATAGTGGAGGATGAGAGTATAAGATTGGCTAGATATCATAATGGACTCAAATGGTCTATCCAAGAAGACATGAGTCTTGCTACCTTCAAAAGTGTGAGACAATTCTATCAAATGGCTTTGAAAATAGAAGAGAAAAGCAAGAAGAAGCATGACCAAACCTCAAAAGGAAGAGGTAGAGGAAAAGAAAATAGAGGGCATGGAGGTAGCTTTGTAGACAAGAGCAGTGAATTTAGAGCTCAAGGAGAGTCCAAATTGACAAAGATAGTTAATGAAACTAGTAGAAGAGGAAGTATGAATAGAGGCAGAGGCTTCCAAGGTGGAGGAAGAGGCAGGTTTGGAGGTTCAGGCAGAGCCACACATTTTGCAACCATGAAATGTTTTCATTGCAACCAACTAGGTCATCTGGCTTATAGATGCCCTAAGAAGGCTTCTAGTTCACATGGTGAGAAGAGGGTAAACTACATAGCCCAAGAAGAGACTAGTAGTATTGAATCTCCTGAGATTAATCTTGATTCAGAGAGTGGGGAGAATCTCATGATTAGGAGGATACTTATTAAAGAGCATGTCAAAGAGGACGCTAAGCAAAGGAGAGAACTTTTTAGAGTGAAGTGCAAAACACTTAGTAAGGTTTGCAAGATGATTATAGAGTCAGGGTCTACTGATAATATCATCTCAGAGGAGGCAGTTAGTAAACTTGGATTAATCGAAATACCTCATACAAACCCTTACAAGGTTACATGGCTAAATAAGGGACAACATGTCCTTGTAAATGAACAAGCATGGGTTGATTTCTCAATAGGGAAATATGTGGATAGAGTCTTGTGTGATATACTTCCAATGGATGCATGCCACCTACTCTTAGGTAGGCCATGGCAATTTGATAGGAAGACAATACATGATGGAGAGAGGAACTCCTATTCTTTCAAGAAATATGGGGTCACATACAAGATTCAGTCACTCATGGATGAAGAGGGGTCTACATCAGCATGACCTAATATCTTGTTACAAGGGGGTAAGGAATACATCCAAGAAATAAAGGATGGAGAAGGGACACACTTTGTTGTCATGGTTAAGCCTAGTGAAGAGAATAAGGTGGAACAAGCACCGTTTCCAAAGGAAGTGCAGGAGTTGTTGAAGGAGTTTAAGGACATAGTTAGTGATGGGTCACCTGCAATGTTGCCACCTCCTAGAGCCATAATTCATCATATTGACTTCATACCAGGAGCATCTCTACCAAACAAAGCAACATATGAGATGACTGCTGATCAAAACAAGGAGATAGCTAGACAAGTGCAAGAGCTTTTGGACCAAGGACTAATCAGGAAAAGCATTAGCCCATGTGTAGTGCTAGTAATCCTAGCATCAAAGAAGGGAGGTAAGTGGAGACTTTGTACTAAATCAAGAATAATTAATAGGATCACTATCAGGTACAGATTTCCCATTCCTAGGATTGAAGATCTTATGGAATGTTTGGGAGAAGCAAGGTGCTACACCAAGTTGGATTTGAAGAGTGGATACCATCAAATTAGGATTAAGGAGGGAGATGAGCAGAAGACTACATTCAAGACCACATAAGGGCTCTATAAATGGTTAATCATGCCCTTTGGGCTTAGCAATGCTCCAAGCACCTTCATGAGATTGATGAATGAGGTGTTGAAAGACTACATAGGTAGATTTGTAGTAGTGTACCTAGATGATATCCTAATTTTTAGCAAGACTAAAGAAGAACACCTCCAACATTTGCAGATTGTGATGAAGAGACTCCATGAGGAGAAGCTATCTATTAACTTGGACAAGTGTGAATTTATGAAGCAAGATTTGATCTATCTTGGTTTTGTGGTTTCCCAAGGAACCTTGAAGATGGATCATAGCAAGGTGGAAGAAATACTCAATTGGCCTACACCTACAAGAAGCACTGAGGTAAGGAGTTTTCATGGACTTGCCTAGTTTTATAGGAAGTTCATTAAAGGTTTTAGTGAGATATGTGCACCGGTCTTAGATACAATTAAAGGGGGAGTGAAAACTAAATTCAAGTGGACTCCAGAGGCTAGAAAAGGTTTTGAGTTATTGAAGAAGAGAGTGGCTACACAACCTATATTGCTTTTGCCAAACTTTGATAAGTTATTCACTTTAGAGTGTGATGCAAGTGGCATAGCAGTTGGGGTAGTGTTGAATCAAGAGAATAGACCAGTAGCATTTTATAGTGAGAAGTTGAATGAGGCTAAAAAGAGGTATTCTTCTTATGACCTAGAGTTGTATGCATTGGTGCAATCCTAAGGAAATGGAGGCACTATTTGCTGCTTAAAGAATTTGTGGTATACACTGATAATAAGGCATTGAGTTTCATCAATTCACAGGAGAAGTTGAGAAATATACATCTCAAATGGATCAAATATTTGCAGGCCTATACATTCACTATAAAGCATAAGAAAGGATAGTTGAACAAGGTGGTTGATGCCTTGACTAGGAGACTCTTGACAGTCCAGGAGGTACAGCTACAAAGCATAGGCATAGAGATCTTCAAAGAGCTTTATGAAGGAGATGAGGACTTTGCAAAAGCATACAAGGTATGTAAGGAATTCAAGAATCACTTCCATAGCCAATTTGCAGATTATACTATTTAGAATGATCTCTTATTTAGAGAGGGATAGCTATGTGTTCCTAAGGGATCTATGAGGGAGAATGTGATACAAGAGAAGCACAATGGGAGCTTGAGTGGGAACTTTGACCTAAACAAAACACTAGAACTAGTGAAAAGGTTCTATTATTGGCCTAGGATGCAAAAGGACATCAGGAAGTATGTGGAGAAATGCTTGGTTTCTCAAAAAGCTAAAGGTACCTCATGTAATGTAGGTTTGTATCAACCTTTTCCCATTCCTAGTAGGCCTTGGGAATGTTTTAGTATGGATTTCATAGTTGGATTGCCTAGAACCAAGACTAGTTTAGATAGTATATTTGTGGTTTTAGATAGGTTTAGCAAGATGAGCCACTTCATTGCTTGCAAAATCACTCATGATGCCAGTCATATTGCACATTTGTTCTTTGAAGAGGTGGTATGGATTCATGGCTTTCCCCTAAGCATAGTATCTAACAAAGATGTCAAATTTATGGGCCATTTTTGGAAGACCTTGTGGAAGAGGTTAGGTACTAACCTATCATTTGGATCAGCTTACCATCCCCAAACTGATGGTCGGACTGAGGTTATTAATAAAGTACTAGGTAACCTCCTTAGGTGTTTGACAAAGGAGTATGGAGTGATGGGGATCAATTGTTACCCCAGGCAGAGTATGCCTACAATGACAGTGTGAATAGAACAACCGGGAAAAGCCCTTTTGAAATTGTTTATGGGATACATCCTAGAGGTGTGTGTGAGCTAAGACACTTGGCCAATGAGGAAGGAAGGAGTGCATATGCAGAAGACTTCACTCAATCAATAAAGGAGGTTCATGACCAAGTGAAGAAGCAACTCCAAGAGGCTACACAAAAGCTTAAAGCCAAAGTTGATGAAAGAAGGAGAGACATTCAGTTTGCTATGGGAGATCTCATGATGGTCCATCTTAACAAATCTAGGTTATACAAGGGCATCCCCACCAAACTTCAGATGAGAAGGATAGGTCCTTGCAAGATCCTTGCAAAATATGGACAAAATGCCTATAAAATAGACTTGCCATCAGACTTTGCAATGTCTCCTATGTTTAATGTGTAGGATATGATACAATACAGAGGACCTACACTAGAAAATGTAGAGTCACAGTCAGACAGTGAAGGCATCATCAAGGATGTTCAGATTTCAACAACACCTAAACCGGTGGCAGAGAAGATTTTAGCTTCAAGAGTGAGTAAAACGACCAAGAAAGGTAGTTACAAAGAACATATGATTCAATGGTAGGGAAAATTAGAAGGTGAAGCTACTTGCGTAGCTGAGAATGCATTTAAGAAGTATGGGGTGGATCCTAAACTCCTGTCACCAGAGGTGACTTAATTTCTTAACCTTGGTAGCATGGTGCAGGAGCACCCCTAGGAAGCCAGTTGGATATCTCATTTTTGGTGTGAAAAAAATGTCAAAGACCCTCTTGAATGGCATTGTAATTAGATAAGGTCATGTGGACCAAGAGTGGTGTGGTGTGAGTCTAGTTTAGTGGTTCTTTTTAGGCTAAAAGCTCAAATTAGCTTCATTAATGCATTGTACTAGGTGGTACTAGATGTTATCATCAAGTGGAAAAATGATTTTTTTAATGTTCTTAGGGTCCTTTTATGCCCTAGGAGGTCTAACTGAGTTTAGATAGGTTAGGTTGGGGTTAAAACACCTAGAAGGTGAAAAGTTGTGAAAAGATGTAAAAATGTTGTAAGCAACATTTGCAACTTCTAAAAAGTTGCTATCAACAAATGTAAGCCTTAAGGTTTTCAGCCTTTGAAGAGATTAGGGTGGCCTAAAAAGCCTAAACACATGGGATAAGAGTACTTAAGGCAATTTAACCCTAAAAGTGGGGGTTGGGTATCATTTTGTACGGACTGACATACAGAGCAAAAGAGGTTTTTTCTGAGAATAGTGTGAGGATTTGATTTCCAGTGGTGTCTTGATCATTGCATGGATTAACTTAGGCATTGTGATACTTTTTTTTTCATTTTTTGACATTTAATAGAGTGTTTCCATCTTTTGGTTTTTTCCTTAGTCTAGGTTTTCAAGCATTTTTTAAATTCTTTTAGTTCATACAGTTCTTTGTCCAGTTTTGACAGTGTTGCAGAGATGTGGACCTAGCTCCATTTCCCATCGTAGTTTTTGTACGACATTTTGGGGATGGAGACTAGGGTCACTGCCCTTCAAGATGCCTCAAGTTTGGGCTCTACAAATGCATGCATGGATTTTTAAGGTCTTGCCCTAGGCGAGTTGTGAGTGAAGCCCAGCTAGGAAGACCAAGTAAAAGAGTTTAGAAATTGTAGGAGGAATGAGTTCATGAGCCAAGAAGGCCATGGATGTGTTGATATGTGATCTGTAGGTACTCAAGAATCAAGAGGAGTGCCCAAGATATCATCTTGCCAAGTTTTGAAGCCAAAGACCAAAGACTGGTCTAAAACCTAGTAAAAAGCCCTAAATCAGAAACAGGGTGTACAGACAGAGTTGGAAACTAAAACCAAGAAAATCTTGGAGGTCTATTGACATATGTTCAAACTACCAAAACAAAATTGGGGGTTCTTTGAGAATATTTACCTGTAATGAAGGTTCCTAAGTTTAGGGAGGCCTAATAGAGGCTAAAAGGCTACAAGGCCTAAAACATAGGAAACTAGTGAGCGATTGATAAATGAATGCACTTGGCAAGTAGAAACCCAAATTAGGAGTCAAGATTGGATTTGATAGAAGCCCTTATCCTCATGCAAATAAAATCAATGATTAGGGCTTGAATAACATGAATGAATAGTAAACCTTTGGAAGACAAAAGTGAGTAACCCTTGAAGATAGGAAGATCCTTAGAAGAGGGAAAGTATTGGTTCTTTCCAAGTGTGTGAGGGTGGATTGAGGAAGCCCTAAGAGGTCCTGAAAGAGACCTAGGAAGATTTCTAAGTAACTCAAGAGTAAATTAGGAGTCTCCCTATCACTGGGATTCTCAATTCCTTCACAAACTATAAATTATTGACACTCAGTCATCACTGGATATCTCGGTCATCACTAAAAATTGTTCTAATCGGAAAACACTATATGTGCTCGATTAATTATTTGATACTTGGAAATTAATGATGCTTGACTGACACTAAATTTTCTCAGCTTATATTGGTGCTCGGTCGACACTAGCATCACTCAGCTTAAATTGAATTTCTTCCATTTTTCTTGGTTAAGCATATGCTTCAAATCTATTGACTTCTTTGCTTTGTGTTAAAGATAAACAACACATTACCTTGTGAATATTCTAACTAATCAAGTACCCATTGAAGTATCACATAACTCAACCTTTCCTTAGGTCCTCTTGTTATCTCCTTTTTTCAAATCCTCTTCATCAATCAAAAGATATGGTACTCTACTAGATAGAAATTGTCGTATCAGTTAAGATTTGACATCAATGAAAATATAATAATTATTTCAAGTTTAGTTTCCAACACTTTGAACTAGGTAAAGATTAAGAAAGGAACCAATAATGCTCCTTATGAACTTTGGTATGGTCATATTCCTACAGCGAAATATTTTAGAATTTTTGTAAGTAAGTTTTGCATTAAGAGGGATGAAGATATTGGAAAGTTTGATCTTACAAATGATGAAGGAATATTTATTGGGTGTTCTACAAAGAGAAAGACGTATAAATGTTATAAATATAGACTAAAGAACATTATTGAAAGTGAAAATTTTATAGTTGATGAGAATGAGCAGAGATCAAAAAGAACCTACAGGTATGACATGACTGAAGAAAACAATCATATTGTGGAAGTGCATAACCAAAATCAGGATGGATCGGAAGAGCAAAAAGAACCGAAAGAAACAAAAGTGGATATTAACACTAAAGGATCTTCTACACAAGCTACACTGAAAGTTCCAAGGTATGTAAGGATTAATCATTCTCAAGAGGTAATTATTGGTGACAATAATATAGGTGTTTAGACTAGAGGAATAATTTCTAGAGATGAAACATGTTTTGTATATGAATTTGAGCATAAAGATGTTAAAGAAGCATGTATTCATGAGATTTGGATGAAATCAATGAAATAGGAACTTGATCAGATTGAAAAGAACAAGACTTGGATTCTTGTTCCCATACCTATTGACAAAAATGTGATTGGTACTAAATGGGTATTCAGAGACAAGCTAAATGAATATGGTAAAGTGGTTCTAAACAAAGAAAGATTGATATTCAAATGATATTCACAAATGGAAGGTATTGATTTTACTAAGACTTTTTCTTCTGTAGGTAGACTTGAATCTGTTAGACTAATTCTTGCATATGTAGCTTTTAGAAAATTTAAGGTCTATCAAATAGATGTTAATTCTACATTCTTAAATGGTGAACTAGAGGAAGATTTTTATATTGAGAAACCTAATGGTTTTACTCTAACCATATAAGGATATATGGTTTGTAAATTGTAGAAAGCCTTATATAGATTAAAGCAAGCTCCTAGAGACTGGTATGCTACACTGGACATGTATTTGTAGAGAATGGTTTCAGAAAAGGCACTACGGATAGTAACTTATATTTCAAAATAAATGATAATAATGCCTTGATTTATAAAGTATTTGGTGATGATATCATAGGTGGAAATGATGAGTTGAGTAGAGGTTTTATTGATGAAATGAAAAAAGAATTTGAGATATCTAATATAGGTGAAATGAAATTCTTTCTTGGATTGAAAACTACATAGCTAGATAAAGGAATTTTTATTACTCGGTCCAAGTATGCTAGAGAACTACTGAAGAAATTTGGTATGGAAGATTGAAAACTAGTAGGAACCCCTATTATTACTAGTTGCAAGCTAACTAAGGATGATGATTCCCCTTGTGTTAATTAGACATTGTACACATCTATAATTGGTAGACTGTAATATCTAACTCACTCTAGACCAAACATATCAAATACTATTGGAATTGTTGCAAGATTTCAAATAGAATCGAAGGAATCTTATATGGTTGTTGTAAAAATAATTTTTAGATACTTGAAGGGTACAATTGACGATGGATTATGGTATAAAAAATATGATGACTTTACTCTATGTGCATACACTGATACTGATTGGGCAGGTAATATGGATGATAGAAAAAGTACTGGTGGAGGTGCATTCTTTTTGGGTAAGAAACTAGTTTCTTGAACTAGTAAGAAGCGGGATTGTATTTCTCAATCTTTTTCTGAAGCTGACTATGTTGTTGTTGCAATTAACTATAATCAAGCTATTTGGATGAAGTAAATGTTGAAGAACATAAGCTGACTATGTTGTTGTTGCAATTAACTATCATAAGGAATATTCTTCTTGTTTGCGATCATGCAACCACCGTCCAATTTAAAGGCTTCAGTGTGGTGGGTCTAGTTGTCAGGTCTTTCTAACGTGCTTGCTCCTGAGTGGTTAGCTCAACGGTGACGTGGCTTTTCTCAGTGGGGCCAATGTTTTCAACGCCTTGGCAAGTTTAAAGTTCAGCCATGATCTATGGTTGTCGCATGATCGCAAGGAATATTCTTTCCCTTTGTGATCATGCGACTACCTTTCGATGGTGTGGTAAGTAAGGCGATGGGTCTGAGGTGCCAGTCATGCTGAGGTGCTCGATTTCTATTGGCTACCGAGGTGGTGATGTGGCTGTGGAATTTTTGTGGGCTTGTTGACTGTTGTGTCAAATTTTATGGACTGCCCGATCTATTGGGAAAGACTGAGATCAACGGTCATATTTTATTTGTTGATCGCTTAGCCGTTGCAGCTAAATTTTAAATATTTCTCGAGGGTTTCTTACCATTGTTTTCACAGTAAGCCGTATGCGATAAAGAGGGTTTCTCAGAATTGATTTCTCCAAGACGGTAGCAATTGCGAAGATGATGAAGATCTAGGTTCCTGTCCTAATCTGATTTTGCTTCCTGGGGTGCTTTGCCAGTTTTTAATGCGGTGGCTAGTTTCTCTCTACAGGCAGCTAGGGTTTGGTGGTATGTCAGTGATCTTCATGTTATGTACACACAAAGTTTCTCAAGTTGGTCCTGGCATTGAAGTTTTTTTTTCCTGCAATAAGAAGGTGGTAACTTGTGATCGTAGCTAGCCTATGGTGATGAAACTGATGTAATTGTATATCAGATTTGATCTGATTCTCTCGGATTTCTAGGTTTTTCCTGCATTCTTTTACTTCTTGTTGTAGCTAGTGGTTGTAGACCTATTTTTTCTCTAAATGATCTATAGCTTGTTGCAATCCTTGTTCCTATAAAAGGATTTTTTGGATCATTTAGAAGGGTTCCTTTTGGTTCCAACATTTTGGTTCCATTCTAGGGGTTCCTTCCCCTAGTCCTATGAATGGTTCTTCCTGCAGTATTTTTCCTTCTTCTCTGCATATAGGGTGTTCCCTCTTTCCTTTCTGGCTATGAGAATATAATATGAATTGTAATAGTTTGTCTTATGTATGAGACTTCAACATTTTTGTGCTGCTATCAGATTGTCTCCATTTGAGTTTTAAGCTTATTGATTAGAGCATCAAGGGTGTTGTAGTCTTTCTATTTGCATTTCCTATGTGTCTGCAATAGAGTTGTTTTCGCAGAAGCAACTAAGTTTGGGACTGGTTTTCAGATGTGTATGAGCTGGGGTATCAAAGAAGTCTCATGCTTGTCTTTCAGTGGATGTTGATTAATGTATTGTTTGATTCCTAGGTCTCTTCTAAGGGGAGGGTTAAAATCCTTTGAATAGGTGATAGCATATTTGGGTGCACAAGTGGATTGTTGAAGTATGGTCTGATCAGTGGTGAATGTGTTGTCTTCTTATTTCATAGCTCTGTTGCAGTGAGGTATTTGACTCTGCTGCCCATTGGATAAGGCACTGGTCTATGAGAGACTTAGGGTATTTCAAGGGGCCATTCAACCCAACATCAATCATTCAAATGAAATACTTTTCCTTTCATGTTGGTAGTAGGTAGTAGGAGGTCCTTTCTAGTTTTTAGACTCATTCCATGCAAGCAGGTTATTGCATTAGGTTTGGTTCATTGGGGTACAAGATACCTATAGGGGTCTGAAAGCTATTCCACAATAATATATTTGCAGGCCTTTTTTTCATCAAGAAGAGTCATGAGTGTGTAGATAAGGCAATATCCGCCTGAGTGATGTGGAGCTTGAAGAAGAAGGAGGATGCCCTCAGTCCTCATCAATTGGCACTTTTTCCCTGTCAGACTTTGGAGTGGAGACTAACCAGTTTGTCATCATGGTGTAAACCTGACACTGTGTGGAAAAAGTGGGAACCAACAATGTCTTTGTGCATTGATCATTTTTTCACTTCATATGTTGTCATCAGTGCCAAGGGGGGATATTGTTGGAAGATTTTTGAGCATATCATAGTTTTGAATTTGGGTGTGTTGACATTAATATTTTTTCATTGATGTCAACATACTAGTTGTTGTTTTAGATAGTGTTTTTAGTGCATTCAATATGGAAGATTTCAGTTGATCAAGTGCTATGTTGAAGATCTTGAGTTGCAATCATGAGGTATTGCTTAGAGGTGTTTGTAGATAATCTAAAGAGGTTCACAAAGGTTGGTATGATAGTTTGAATGAGGAATGATCAAGTTGTTGGATGTTGGTGTCACGATGTTCCTATGAATAATGGATGAGTATTTGGTTCGATACGATTGGGATTTAATGTTTCAAAGATTTTGAAGCTCGTGATTTCATATTTCCTTTTCATTGTGTTCACAACTAGTGTTTTTCATGACTCAGAGTACAGAAAGATATCTTTTGTTATCACTGAATTATGTATTTTAGTGTTCCTATTGACCGGAGTTAAAGATGGGTTTGGATTTTGAATTGGATATGATGTGAAGGTTATGGATGGTATTCATGTTTCTTATTAGTTTTATTGGATCATGTGATGATCATGATGTTGGTCTGTATTGATTGAGGCAATCGAATTTGTTGTTTTGATAGTGTGTTGGTATTTCTTCATTTGGGTACTAGCCGACTTGATGGAGTAACATGTTTCAATTCTCGGTGTTGCATCGGCAATGGTGTATCATGTTCAAGGTTGAAGATTTGGGTCCTATCTAAGTCTTATCCAGCTTGATTTGGATCGCATTGGTAATTGATCATATTGTTTATATCTTTTATTGTTATAGGTCTTAGCCGACCTAGTGGAGGAGTATTCTTTATAATCGGTATAAATGAAAGATCATTTTGTAATTGAGAGAATATATGCAAGAGAGAGGAGTATGTACATGTGTGTTATACACTAAAGATAGAGTTTGTACTTCATTGGAACTAGTTTTGCATTGAAGATGTTATTTTTCAGTTTAGTTTTAATGGACTATATGTCCACCCTGTTGTATTAGAGATAGATTGGTGAACCTGATTGAGGGCTAGATCTGAGATTATATTGTGAGCAGTGAGCTATGGGTAGTGAGCCTATAGATTGGGTTATGATCTTGTGGTTGCAATTGCATCCTTTTTTCTCTATTTTTCTCTTAACTAGATAATAGTTCTAATAGAGTATATTCATCTAGTGGGTTTGACTCCCACCGGGGTTTTCCCTTAATCGGGTTTCCTTGAGAATAAATCTTGGTGTTTTGTGTTATATGTTGTAGATCTTGCATTTCTTTTTATCTTTCATATCTAAGTGGATAAAGTGGAATTAAAGTAATTAAGTACACACAACTGATTCACCCCCCTCTTAGTTTTGCTTGTCTCCTTTTGGGCCTAACATAAAGTTGTATTCAAACCACCATGGTTAAAAATCTAACTAGTGAGGGTTGTACCTATTTCAATGATCCACAAAAAGCTCAATGATGATAAATAGAAAAATAAATGATCTGATGAAAAGTGACAAGTTAGTTTCATTTTTCAAGTTGCATTCATTTTAGAGTAAATCTTGCATTGGTAATCAGTATGGGATTTATCAAGAGGGGTGAAAAGTTAATCAAGATCAAATCATCAAAATTCTCTTTTAGATGGAGTAAATTGGATATTAGAAAAAATAAATGCATTCCATCACATAGGTTGCATCATTCCATATCATTACACCGACTATAAAATAAAATCATTGCATACATAAAAACACTATCATAATGCATCCATACATTGTTTTGTATTCATCATATGCATAACCATTAGAAAATACATCACATACATATATTTGGCATACAAAAATCATAAAAACATGCATAAATACATCATACAGTCATACATCCATCATAAATCTGTTGCATCATCATATATCATCAAAATCATAATGTTCAAAGTACAATGACATCAACAAAGGAAAGTAACAATCATGGGGGGAGTACATCAAAATACATCATCAAGGTACATCAGTGTCCTCAAGAGATAAATACATGTATACATCATCACAATCTGATATCATCAATGAGAATTAAGCTCGACTACCTCATGAATTTATAGGATGGCTCATCAAAATGTTGCCATCTATACCACTTGTCCCATCAGTCCCTAATCTTGTATCATATGGACATCTAATGGACCCTGCATTGTCAACACATCCAAGTAAGCATATCAAATATCAATCAGTCAATCATCTATCGATCATTTTAACCAATCAAACATTAAACATCATTCATCATATATGCTCTATTGATATTTCTATCAATCTCGACAAGCACATATATTTTTGATCCTCTAGATCATGAGGTCAAAACATCAAATCCTATCATCTAACATCGAAACTCACTAACATCTCTTTACATTCTTATACTCTCCCATCCTAATGATGGATCATGGAGTTTGATCTGAAACGTCGATGCTAAAAATTAACACACAATCTTGTCCATAAGTATATCATTAACATTTTATGGATTGTGGAAATCTTCTATTGTTAATCAAAATTCACATAGAGAAATGTTGACGTAGTCGTAAAAAAGGCATACAATCTAGTCTTTCAGACACATCAATGATCTAATCTAACTAGGGCATTATTCGAAATAAATTTTCATTTGAGAAACAAATAGAAATCAAAATTTTCACTAAAATTTCAAAAAATCCTAAAAATTCCAAAAATTATCAAAATCTCATGAAATTATTTTGATTCATTTCCCGAGGGGGCATACGATCACTAGGACATGAAATCGTTAAATTTGGACAAATTTTCAAAATCAAGGACATTGAATGTTGAAAATTCAAAATCATTATTGGGGCATCAAAATCAATCCAAATCAAAATTAGGGATTCACATCAGAGTTTTATCATCATGAAAACATCGTCATATCATCAAGTCAATCAAATCTGCATCTTGACATCAAATCATCGCAATGAAGTATTAGACATCATACATTAGGTTTTCTTTGAACCAATACGCTTCGCACATTGATTCAAAGAGGGGCATTTGTATATACCAAAAATTGGTCAAAGCAAATCAAAGCACAAAATTAATTGAATACAAACCATTTTGGATTAATTAAATCAGAAAATTAAATGACTATGTAATTGAATAAATAAATAAATTATATAGTTCATTTAAAATAATTAATCCAACCTATTCAATATTCCTACATGGCTAATTAATTAATTCTTTTGAATTAATTACTCCTAAATTCCTCACCAACTACTACATAATGAAAATCAATTCAACCAATGGGAGAGGAGTATTATGTGCGCATGGATCATTCAAAGATTTACTATCTTGACCATCCATTTTAGAGAATCAATATTGTCCCTCCAAATGAGACACCTCAACAAACACAACTCACCCTTGGATCTAATTGTGGTTAACTCAAATCAAATTAAACTCACCTCCTTACCCTTGGGAAGTCCTATAAATAGGACGCATAATTAGAGTAAGCGATCCAAATTTTCAAGCATCATAGTTATAGTCAATTTGCATCCACTATCTTTGGAGGCAAATTTGTAATTGCATTTAGTAGCATCATAATGGAAAAATTCATTCAAGTTTTGAGTTCATTTGAGCATTTAGAATAGGGAAATTTGCATCACTTGTCATAGCTTTTGTATCAATCCATCATATTAGATCATAATTGAATCATTCATACTAATCCTCATTCTAGGAGTTGTCACTTTAGGATTGCTTTGCAGCTAAGAGCATTCTTTTAGTCCTTCTAGTTAGAGATCCATGATATGCTCTCAATCTTTTCAATTTGAATGTTAATTAGTATAAATCTATTGAATTTGAATTGATATTTTGATTGAACTAATGTCTCGTGAAGGTATTTAACATACATAATACACTTAACAAAGTTGTGTACTGGAGGAAGTATGACAAGACTTCATTTGAACTATGGCATGGAAGAGCACCTAAAGTGAATTATTTCAAGATCTTTGGAAGCAGATGTTACATTCGGACAGATGAAGACAATCTTGAAAATTTTGAGAATAGAGCAGATGAAGGAATATTTCTAGAATATTCTACAAAGAGCAAAGTGTGTTGGTGTTCCAATAAGTGACTGAATAAGATTTTTGAGAGTGTGAATGTGAAGGTTGATGAAGATTTTTAGAAGACTCCTAAGAAACATATTGAATATAAATCTGATCCAAAGGAGAAAGTAAAAGAGGATAAGAAAGAAGAGGAATAGACAAAACAAACTTTGACATTTATAGTTAAGACACCAAGGTATGTATAAAGAAATCATTTTGAGAATCAGATTATTGGTTATTAGAATAGAAGAGTTGTTACAAGGAGTAGAGCAGCACAAGATAAAGATTTGTTGTCTTTACTTTTGGAAATTGAGCCTAAATATGTAGAAGAAACATGTAATGATCAAAATCGGGTAAGAGAAATGAAGAGTTTGATTAAATAGAGAAGAATCTGACTTAGGAACTTGTACCTAGACTGGATGATAAGAATGTGATTGGTACAAAATGGGTCTATAGAAATAAGATGGATGAGAATGGTAAGGTAATAAGAAATGAGGCAAGGTTAGTATGAAAGGGTTGCACTCAGATTGAGGGTATTGATTTTGATGAGACTTATGCCCCTATTGGTTAGATGAAGGCAATTTGGATATTCTTGGCATTTGCAGCATATAAAGATTTCAAAGTTTATCAGATGGATGTCAAGTGATCATTCTTGAATGGAGAACTGAAGGAAGAAGTATACATTGGAAAACCAGAAGGATTTATATTAGAAGAGAATTTGAATGCAATATGTAGATTGAAGAAGGCATTGTATGGATTGAAGCAGACATCGAGAGCCTGGTATGGAAAATTAGATAGATATATGATTGGACAAGGATTTCAAAAAGGTTCTATAGACAGTAACTTGTATTACAAGATTTATTCAGATCTGATTCTGATTTTTGTTGTTTATGTTGATGATATCTCATTTTAAGAGGAAAATATGATTTGTGCAAGAGATTTGCAGAAGATATGTAGAAGGAATTTGAGATGTCCATGATTGGTGAGTTGAGTTTCTTTCTTGGATTGCAAGTAAATCATAATAGACAGGGATTTTCATTTCATAGTCCAAGTATGTCAAGGAATTGTTGAAGAAGTTTGATTTGTAGAATTCTAAACCGGTATGAACTCATATTATTACTAGATGTAAGTTGACTAAGAAAGATGATTCCCGAAAGTAGATGCAAGTAAGTACAAATCAATGATTGGAGGATTGTTGTACCTGATTGCTACTAGACCAGATATTATGTATGCAGTATATTTGGTAGTCAGATTTCAACAAGAACCAAAAGAGTCACATGTTATGGAAGTAGAGAGGATTTTTCAGATATTTGAAGGGAACGAAAGAGTTTGGATTATGGTATCTAAAAGGTTCATATTTCACATTGACAATTTATACTGATGCAGATTAGGCCAATTGTCTGGATAACCAAAGAAGTACTATTGGTGGAGCTTACTTTCTTGGCTCCAGGTTGGTTTCTTGGTAAAGTAAGAAGCGGGTTTTTGTACACTATCAACTGTTGAATCAGAATACATTACAACATCCTCCTGTTGTACTCAGGTATTATGAATGAAATAGACTTTGAAGGATATAGGTATAGCTTTTGATGAGTTGATTTCAATCATGGGTGATAATATGAGTGTTATAAACATTTCAAACAATCCAATGTAGCATTCCAGAATGAAACACATATCTATCATATATCATTTCTTAAGAGAGAAGGTATTGGAGAATGAATTGAAGCTTGAGTATGTGTCTATAAAGGAGTAGATAAAAAACATATATAAAAAACCTTTGGGAAAGGATACTTTTGAGTATCTCAGGGGGAAGTTGGGCACTATGCCCCTTCCTAGTGTTCACTAAATGCACCTATGTGTGCATTGGTCCAGTGAATTGTATGATTATTCTTTTCTAGATCAATGCTCAAAGGATTCCTCTCAGGGGGAGCAGAGTGAGTTAGTAAGGGGGAATTTTTCCCTTTTGTCATTGTTGTCAAAGGGGGAGAATAATGGAGAAAAGTGAAGGACATAGAGAACTTTGATGTCGATATCTTTTGATAGTGAATTGTTTTCTTTTTTATTGATGAGTGTTGTCATCAATGACAAAGGGGGAGATTGTTAGAATGTGAGGTTGATGTTATTCATGATATTGTCATTGATGTCAACATATCTAATGCATAAGTATGGTTCATTTATGATTTGGTTGTTTTATTGTATCAGTTGATGTGTGTACCAATATCTTTGGTGTATCGATAGTTGGTGATGGAGTAGTGGTAGAAGTGTTCACCAGAGGATGTGCTTTAAATATTTATCTTTATCTGTGTTGATGATGGTCCCTTTCAATGTGCAACATATGGGGAAACATTTGTTTGAGTTTTTCCCTATTCAGAGCATGTTCATTGTGGTTTGGTCCAGACAGTTACCATGTAATGCATTGATCATATTTTTTGGTACCGAAAGTCTCATAGATGGTGTAGCATGCTGATATGTGTGGGGCATATTGTATTGAAAAAGGTAGTCCATGTTTCATTCCTTACCATCACAAGAATGCTTCGAAGTGACCTATTTCAAATTGGTTTAGGCTGACTTGGTTGCTAGCAGCAAGTTGTATAAGAAGAGTGATAATCTTAGTGGTTTGTGGTGATGCTTGTATACAATTATATGTGAAGTGAATGTGAATCCAACAAGGAATGATGTGTGTGTTGATGTTCATGAGAGATGGTGCAATCAGTAGCATATTGTTATATCATTTTTGTATTGAAATGTGTCAGTGATAGTGACTTCAGTGGTGGATTCAATTCTTATTTCTTATAATTCAATGAGTAAACCGATAGTGATCCCTTGTAAAAATCACCTTAACCAATGTCACCTTAACTAGTGTCACCTTAACCGGTATTCATTTCATAAAAATTAGCTTCTCTATGGTTTTTCCCAATTTGGGTTTCCATGTAAATTCTGGTGTTCATTATGTTGATGGTTTTGTGCTTTCATGTTTATTTATGTTATAAGTTTCTATTTGCTTTAAGTATTTACTGGTTCAATAAAAGTTTTTTGAAAAATGTTTGTGAATAACTAATTCACCCTCCCCCCCCCTCCCCACCCCCTCTCAGTTATTCGGCATGTTCAACATGAATTTGAATGAGTGTTGCATGAAAGAACTATCCACAAGCCTGACGAGAACCTTGTCATATATAATTCAACCTTTCTCAAGTACGAAGTTTGTGAACATACTGTATACCATAAATAGTATCTTCATAGAATTAGTATTGACAATAAATAAAATAGTAACTAAATAAACCAAAATTATAACAACTATTTTAGCAAATGAAAGATCAATTGAGCATCATATGGCTCTCTATCTAAGAGTGTTAATAGAAGCTCTTAGCAAGGTACCATTAATAAGAGTCCTAGAATGAGAAATGATAAAGATTAAACTAAAGCTAACAATTATATTCAAATTGAATGCTAATTAAGCTCTTAAAATGTCTTTATAGCTATAAAATGCAAGAGGTTATATGCAATTCTTAGATATGTGGTTATGAATTATGAGGATTTTGGTCTTCCTTTTATAGATTTTCCCAATGGTAGGGGGTGTAGTATAGTTGATCATGATTAAGCTTTGGTTGAGTCTTTGGTTCCACCCTTTGAAGACAATGCAAAGTTTGTGTCCTCAAAGCTTGGGACAAGTAGACAAGATCAATGGTCAAGATTATTTTTCACTTTGAGTGATTGAGATTGAATTTGGCTTGATCCATGTGAATGTCTTTCCTCAAATCCTATTGGTTGATTGAATTTCCTCCATTTGTGGTTGTTGAGGGAAATTAGGATTTATTAATTGATTTAAATTTATTTGTTTAGCCATGTACTTCTTGAATGAGTTGAATTTGATTTAATCCAAAAGTATACAATTAATTGATCTAATTGCACTTTGATTTGATTGTATTTGATTAAAACACTCAATTTTGATTGATCTTGAATTAGGACTTGATTTTAATTTTGATTGGCCAATTATGCTTTGTGATTCAATTACTTCAATTTTGTCCTTGATTTGCCTTGATTTGTTACGTAATTATCTTTGTCCATTTTTCAGTGATTACACATACTAAGGTATACAATGAAATTGTATCTTCATCTAAATCACACGAGCAAAGTTTGTCCAATCATCCTGAGGCTGTGATAGTCAATAAACTAGTTATTCAAGTTGCAACTAGCAAGAAGAATTCAATCCTTGTCCAATCAAGAGGATGTCCAATTAGACATCTTGCTTGGTTGGAAGCCAATGAGAAGAAAAAGGTTCTAGTTGTACCTAAGAATGAAGATACATTTGAGGAAGAGGCTAGACATGCATTTGCAATTCGGCAGGAATAGTTTGAATTCATGGACCTACTTTGTTGCAACAATACATATAATTCAACTCCAGATGAAAGTGAATTTGTTCATCTTTTCCAAGGAGTGGTCATCTAGTCTTGCTTCCATTTCTCATGCTTCATCTACACGTGGTTATCAACAATCATGCAAGGTATTACAAGATGTTGTAGAAAGGCAACTATTTTGTTGAGCCTATGAATGGTTTTGCTTGAAAGGTTTAATTTTTGGCTAGTTTTAATTAGGTAGGTTTTATCTTTTAATAAGTGCATTTTCACAAGTTTGCATTTTTTTTAAGTAGTTTTGCTTTGAGTTAGTCGTGTCATCCTTTTTTTGTCATTTTAAGTTTTTGATGCTAGAGTCTATAATCCAATCGATACTAAGGCACTTGGAGATTCTAGATTCTACTACCTTTGCTTATTCCCACAATTGAAGGCAACACCCTAGTCAGAGCCAACTATTGTCCCTACTTTTTGACTTGTAAAAATTAGGGATAACCTGCTGAAATTTTGATGTTTTAAGGATCTACACATATTTTTGGAGGCATTTCTTCATCTCCTAGGAATCCATTAACAACTCCAATCCTTCGCCTCTATTTTTGCCAAGTTTGAGTGTCCAAAAGTTGGGTTTCTCTTCAATTTTGGGTTCTAAAGGTTGCATAGCAAGTTTGCCCATTTTACACTTGTAAAATACAACTTGATGTTCCTCACTTGCAATTGACCTTCTAAAACCTGAATGTGGTCTAAAGCACACTCAAAAACACTTGAAATCGGGTCTCTAGGACCTTATTACAAGTAAAAACATGTACATTGCACATATGAAATGTATTTTCAGTTTTCCTATTTGCAAGTAAAATATCCATGTTTTTTCCCATTCGCAGTATGCATTCTAAGACCTGAAACTAAGCTTTGGTCATATTGCTGCAACTTTTTGTCTCATCATCGTCAATCTTCTTTGCACACACAACTTACCAAATCAACAAATCAAGGCATTGGCCTTATGTTGCAAGTAATCTCCAAGATTGGAGGATGATACAAAGCAAGAACAATGTGAAAGAGCCATACAAGGAGGTGGATAAGTGGCAAGAGTGATTGAGAGCATATAATGCTTTCAAGATTGATATGGTTACAGAAGGTCAGAAAGGTACTTCTCCAATAAAGGTCACTGGACAAAAAAATTATCAATGATACAGGTTGTTGTCTCAAGAATCATCCAAGATGCAAGTTCTTGTTCTAGCTCAAGATGCTTCCACCAAACCTAAGTACTTCAATCACGGAGCATCATGTAGTAGCATAAATATTGACAAAGGATAATGTAAATAGACTCGTGTCTCCAAACACTTAAAATAGTTTTCAATTATGCACTTGTAATTTCTTTTTGACAAATTATACGTAATGTCAAAAATTGTAATTGTAGGTGATTATATCACTTGCAAAGTTGTAACTTGTAATTAGATGTAAACAAATTGCAAATCAAATTACATTCAGACTACAATTTGGAATGTCATAGTTACTTGTGGAATAAGTCATAATTAGTTGGACTTCTCCAACTATTTTCTCTCAGCCCCTCACCTATAAATAAGATAGGGTGCTCATTGTAATTTTTATGTTTTGGCAATGCAATGAAATTCTGTCAATTTGTTATGCACTCTAAGACTTTGAGCTTAGATGTAAATCAAATTGCTTTCAATAAAAGAGATGGGTTGTTTTGAGACTTTGTGCCAATTCAAGTTGTCATGCGACGACATTTTTTGGAATTGATTGTGACTATTGTTCTATTGTTCAACAGGAATTTAAACTTGATCTTGCAAGCTTTGAGCTTATTCTGAATTCACGTAAGGAGTAGTGAAAAGACTTTGAGCTTTCATGAGTTTCTTGTTTTTAATCTTGCTAAATTATATTCAAAATACTATTGTAAGAATGAATAGTGTATTCTAAAGTAAGAGGATACGTCGAAAGAATAACACCTATTTTGAAGAAAGAGAATATGGTGAATGTAACGCTCTGTCAACTAGCTTAGTGTACATAATCTTAGACTTTAGTTTAGTATTAGTTGTTTTCAATGAAAGTAGATAGGGGTAGCCTTCCTAGACTGTGCCTCACATGTTGTGGTTGGAACCATTGATTTGCAATTGATCCTTAAAATTGTTGGAAAATATCCACCCAACAAAACTCAGTGGTAGAGCATCCAAATATCCATTAAAAAGGTCTTGGGTGTTAATCCTATCAGATCCTTGAAAAATTAAGTCCTAATCTATAATAGCTTGATTATAAAGCATCAATACAAAGGAACATCTGGAATGTTGATTCAATTGAGACACTTGAACTTGACAAGGTATTTACATCATATCAAGCAACACCAAACTAGGGAAATGGGCAGCTTGAAAAAGTTAGTTTCATAATATAAATTCCTCGACATTTATTTGGGACAGATGTCTAAACATTATCATAATATCACCAATAATTTTTTTAAAAGTATTTATACTGAAATTTAAGGATTTTTAATTCATTACATTGCAAGAAAATTTGGCCTGAGATTCAATAAAAAGGTTTGCACATCCTCAAAATTAATATGATATGTAAAAGAAAAAAAATTGAATCCCATTTTTTGGACAAGAAAAATTATTACATGTAAACCCAGAAACACTTATAAGAGCTCTAAAATATTTAATATAATGCCTCAATTTAATTTAATTAGATTGTGAGAGGGCATTGCAGCATTTCCTTCCAAACTCTAAAAAGTTGAACTGAATCAGACTAAATCTAGAACCACAGAAAAACAGCCAACCAACAACGAACAACGAACAACCCATCCTTGAGACGAATATAAATAGATCTTTTCATGGACAAATAGGAAAGCAGAATTTATTTTTACAAAATTGAGCATACCAGAGAACAAATATATAAATAATAAACTGAACATCAAACAGGTGTCCATTTCTTCTGTAATTTGTCACTCTCAAACCAAATTCACGACAGTATTACACTTTCAGGGATTGCATCGAAGAAAGGAAAAACAAGAAATCAGATATTCAAACTCAAAATGCCTTCAATCAATTGATCATTGCTAGATGGAACTATTAACTTCATCTGTATTTTCTGAAACCTCCGCTTGGATATATTTTGTATGGATGCAGCCTGCAGTTAAGATCCTGTAGATGAGGCCAAATTTCTGTGAGAAGGATTTGCTCAAAACCAATGATGTTCCCCAGTTGGAAAAACATGTTACTTCTTTTTCAGGCTAGTTACAATAGGAACTACAATAATCAGAATAATAATCAGAAGCAAAATAATGCCTATACACATGCATTTCCTTGAACTTCTTTGATGCTTCTTAGCAACTTGAAGCTGCTGAGCTCCATGGTTAACAAAAGAAGCAGCATTAGTAACATGATGTTCAATATCATTAAGTTGCTCTCCTTGGGCTTCAACAAGAACAGCCATATCCAGAAATATCTGATGCAAATCAAGTAAGTTCCGCTCAAGCTCCATGGCAGCATCATGGCGCTCTCGAATCTCATGCACAGTATCAAGAACATGACCACGGCCCTGTTCTTGGATGGCCTTTTGAAGAAAGTTTTCACTATCCCCTGTTTGTATAATGTTTTCTATGGTATCTTCATCTGGATGCTCACCTGTGACAGTATAGTATCTTCTTTCAATTGTTTCTCTATATTCTCCCATGATCTTTTGTCTCAAAACCTGGAAATCTCCCATCAAATCCTTCAATTTCTTTCTCAGCCCATTCACAACTGAGGTACGGGTTCGATCTGTGGGAGTCCCACGCCCACACCCAGGCAATTTACGGTTTGCAATATTGGCATTATCAAGAGCTTCAAGTTTTCCTTTAATCAGCTTAGACTTTTTGAGAACCATCTCAATATCTTTATCCATTCTCTCTCTCAAGTTTTTCATAGTTTTAGCATTGTGGATGGTTTTGCTTTCTTCATTTGCATCTTGCAGCTTCTTCAGCAGCCCTTCTACCAAATCCATATCATTTTTCACATCTCCAATTTCATCAAAGAATTTACCTAGGTTTTTTTCAGTGTTGATACTTATCATTTCCACATCATGCCCACTCTCCAAATCATTCGGAGCTTCCTCCCTAAGATTTCCATATCGTTTAAAGGATCTTGAGAGAAGATCATTCATTTTGTCAATCTGCAAAGAAAAATATCAAAAATCAGATCATAATGCAGAAATCCACTATGGAGCTAAATTGTAGTCAATTCTTGTAAAGCATTGAAGACATCATGTTTTAAGGAAAATACCAAACAATATAGACTTGATAAAAACGACACACTCTTACCAAAAACAGATTTGACACCTGCCTAATGTTTCGAATTTCATCCTACATCTTGTGCAATAAATACGCCTCAATCCTTGCCTCAAGCGAAAGCATATTGATTATCCGTGCAACGAATATGAATGGATATTTCCTCTCCAATTTATGAAAAAGGTGTCTATGAAATGGTTCATTGTCTAAGTACAAATAGGTGTGGTCCTTGATGTAAGACCATCCTAGGTTCATAAACAATCTTGCATGAACCAAAAATATTTTCTTTATGCTTGTTTGTCTTTTGCAGGTTATAATTCTTGTTTTAGTCTTCAAAGTAAGTTCAAACAATCGGTTTTTGTATAGTTAGTATCCTCGTTCAGCATTAGTACAATTATATCCAATCATCATGGCAGTTTTTACAATAGCATCTGCAGGCTACAGTTTTTGACATTGTTGTTGGAGTTTTTATAGAATTTTTTGGTGAGATTGAAGGGTGATATTAGTGGTATATCTTTGGTTGGGTCATACCATTCCAAAGCAGACTTGCAGCTATGGATGGCATGTTGGGGATTCTATTCAGTCCCATGAGACATCTAACCAGTTAAATACTATTCTATAAGTCTGGCCATCCCTTATTTCATTGCCCACTTGCTGGTTTGAAGAGGTTGGAGTGGGGTTCTTGCATATATGTACAGCCAGGTATGGGCCGTACTACCTCCAGGCAAAGGCATGAATGCTGGATGGTAAAATTGCCCTCCTATCCTTGCTTTCTCTTGCTTGGATGATGATGTCTAGATGTTATGAAGCTGGTTACAAATGTTTGGAGGTGTATTTCATTGCATTGGCATGAGTTTGAAGTGGTGTATTTGTTGGAACGTGTCTAGCATATCCCCTCGAGATTCGTGACATGGTCTAACAGCCTCCTGTGAGATCCTTAACTGGAACGGTAGTGGTTTCCTCAAGAGATGCATCTTTTGGGAGAAATGACCAGCTCAACTCCCTACAAGTGGTATCAAAGCAGGGTCAGGTTTGAATCCCCTCGGGTAACACTGAGGGGTAGATTGTTGGAAGGTGTCCAGCATATTACCTCGGGATTCATGACATGGTCTAACAGCCTCCTATGAGATCCTTAGCTGGAATGGTAGCAGTTTCTTGAACATGTGCATCTTTTGGGAGAAACGGCCAGGTCAACTCTCTACAGTATTGAGCTGATTAGAGTTTACCATTGCTGTAAATTTATATCAGACCTGCGTTATCAGTTTACCAGCAAGCAAAGGAGTATTTCCAGACCAGCACTAGTCTTCTTACTCATCCTTCCAAGGTACAATGTTGTTATTTTCCAGTTGGGTGAACTAGTCCATGGTTTTGGGTTCATTTTGGGGGGTTTCTAGCAGTTTTTTCTTTTATTAGCATTTTGTAACAGTACATATACATCTATTTTGACATGATCATATGTGAGCTAACATTGTAACATTGGATGATAGTACCATCAATGGGACTTTTCTTTGTTTAGTGCTGATACTTATCCCACTGAATAAATGGTTTTAGCTGGGTGCTTTCCTTTCAGTTGCTGCATTTCAGTTAATTGTAATCTTGAACACTTTATGCTTCCCCCTTGCCCATTCTTGAATCTGGATGATAAGAAAGTGGGAAGGAAGTTTCTTGTATCTTATTTCCAATTGCAATATTTTCAAAAAAAAATCTAGGGATGTTATTCAATTCAAGAGCCAAAAACTGTTTAAAAGAGGGCATCAGCCATATTTATACATACAAAGAGGACCTAAATCATGCAATTGTGATAGTTGGAGACTAGAAGAATTACAAGAGGGAAAAGAAGGGGTAGCTATCAGGCTGCATTGAACATTTGGCTGATAATTAGCTAAAGATGTTGAATTCACTGTTGAGATGATGCATGCACAAGTACTTAGAGGATCAGAAAATTCATTTTGGTTTATAATGGGAGCAAAGATTTTAGTTAAGCTTGTCAGAAAACATCACATGAAAAAATAATGTGGACGCCTCTAGAATTTGGCTGATTGATGAAATTAAAACATTCACGAGGGCTCATAAGGAGTACGCTACAATGGTAGATTGTTAAGGTAGTTGAGGTGCATGATAGGAATGTTCTAGTACCTCTTCGAGTTCAAGTTTGGTTTGGGGGTTTGGTCAGAAAACATTTTAGCCTTCGTTCTTTGTAGGTACACCCATACAAAAACATATAAAAATCATAAATAGATCATATTTGCATCCCATTATAGACATCTAATATTTTTAATGTTCAAAATAATTGTAAGCTTTGTACAATATTAATAAAGTTAATATATAATATGATAATATAATACTGTAATGATAAGTTAATACTAACAATTATTACTATTAATAATAAAATTTGCAAAATGAGATGTTTGGCTTTAAATTTGCTAATTACATTTGCTTAATTGTTCCAAGGCCTTTTCAACAAGTTTTTTTTGTGCGTATTCTACAATAATTGTATTCCATGATACCACATATTTTTGAGGTATTTTGTCAAAACAATTCACATGCCTTGTGTATGCTTTCACATTTTGCAATGCATATCCACCAAGGAATTTCCAACTATAATATCTGATTAAAAATGCCCTTTTCGATTATGGTTTGATAGATGACCATACAATAATCCAAGACTCTTATGTTGGCACTGGCTGAAGCTTGCTAGCAAAAGTAAACTGGTTTAAATACATGTTTATTGCATTTAATAAAATGGTGTCAATTGAGGATACCTATGTTTTCTGTTAGCTGCAAATAAGCCTAAAAACAACAAGGATGAATGATGGATTAAAAATCAAATTAGAAAAATAGAAAAATCACAAAAAACTAAAAGTGATTGATTCATCGTGGCAGGAGGAAAATTTTGGGATATGTTTGTCCTAGATGAATCCATGGAGTGTTTGTCAAACTCCAGAGAATCCCTTTTTGAATCAAACTTGAATCTGTATTTGAGTCAAATCAGACTTGAACCTACAGGTCCAGGGGGCCAAACCAATAGCATGGCTAACAATCAATGTCAATTATGGTATCATTGGTCCTAGGAAGGTTCGTCTCTATTATTGCATCAAGTTTGGAGCCTACACCTTGCCACATATAAAAAGGTGAGCATCTATAAGATTCATAGTAATGCATTCAATTCCAAGGAAAAATGAGTGCAAATATGGAGAAAATGATGGAAAATCGCTCTGCAACTCCGAGAAATGAGCATTGATGACGTCTTCATTGCTTTTGTGCTTTGCAACATCCATGTGTCTTTATTATGTTCTTCATGTCCTGTTGTGTGTATCTTGGTTTTAATTGTTAACACTTGCTACTTCCTTTTTCGTTTTTGTATGTGGGTTTTGTGCCCTTTGTTCTTTCTATGTGCTTGGGGTTTCGTTTGTCTCTGGGCTGGGTCGCTCGTGTGATGGGAGAGCCGAGTCATAATGGCGAGGAAGGGGAAGTTATTATGGCTGAAGTTAGTGCAAGTGGTGCCGAGGGTAATATTAATGATGCTCCAGGAAGCAATGAGATTAAATTGCAAGAGAAGCCTTCTTACAAACAAGTGGTGGCCGAGAGTTCTCCGATTTCTTCAGACAAGGCAGAATTTAATGGAGTTTTCCGCAGACAGAATGTGGAACCAATTCAGGGAGAATTGGGAGGAGGACGGACCACAGCCAATGGAGGTGGACAATCCGTTGGAGGAGATGCCGAGAATGGTGGAAACGGAGGACAAACTGGTAGGCCTCCCCCTCTGGGTCTGAAAACCCTCTCTCTTTCTCCTAACAAAGATATGGTGAGTGCTATCAAATCTGAACAAAATAGATTGAAAAGCATTGCTATCTTTTTTGTGTGCTTAGATAAGGATGCTATGCTTGCTCGAAAATTTTTTGATGATTGGTTAGCGGCAGTTTGAGGCAAAAAGTTAGGGATTTATGTGACTTAATGTAGAATGATATAGAAAGGTCTTTTTGTTGTCTTTCTTAAAAATCATAGTATGCAAGAGAGAGTTTTGGAAAAGAGATTCTGGAATGTGGATCGTTCTATGTTTAGAGTTTATCCTTGGTCTCCAAAGGGGAATTTTGAAAAGGTCGTGGCTAGGTCAACCCCTAACTGGGTCGAAATCAAAAATCTACATGTTGAGTTTTGGCCATTCATTTCCCAAATTTTGAAGCCTCTGGGTACGGTTTTGTAAATTGAACAATCTCGTGTCACCCTCCTGCATCTTAATGCTAGGGTTCTTGTTGCCTTAACGCCTGAAGTTGATTTCCCTGACTGTATTTCTCTAGATTTTGAAGGAGAAACGTTTTGTTGGGAAGTTTCCCTGCTAGGCAATCTTAATGCCTGCTTTCACTGCAGATGCAATGGCCATACCAAAAAGGATTGCCCAACTCTTAAACACCTACAGAAAGAAAAGTTTAATGTGGTTAATAATGCAGTTAATAAAGAAGGTAAGAACAGTAATGTGGACAATTCTCTTAATGGCCAAAAACCGTATGATCCGCCCAGTAAACCAATTAGTGAACCCATTTCTGTTGATTCTATTCTCACAGAGAAGGCCCTGATTACCGTGAGTGATACTAGCAAAGTGCCAGACCTTCTTTCTAATAACAATTTTTTTACTCTCTCGAAACCCCTCTTCGATGATGAATTTGAAGTTGTCCATGCTAAGGATTGTGTAGAGGAGATTAACCCCCCTGCTTTGAATTCCCCTCCTCCAAGTTTGGTTTCCCCGGATTCACATCTTGGTTGCTCAAGTCCCATCTTGTTAAATGCTTAGCAATTAGCAATCCTCTCCATCAATGAAAGGGCTTCTAAGCTCAAGCGGGATTACAATGGTCTGCAGGCCCTATCTGTAGGACCAGCTGCCCCCCCTGGATCCCTCCAGATTGTAGTTTCTAGTAGTGAAGGCCAGTTTACAGAAGTGGGTAGGAAGAAAAGAAAGACTGCAGATAGAAGGTCCTTATCCAATGTGGGTAGAGGGAGGAAAAACCTTCTTGACTGCTTTAACAAATTGTGCAGAAGCACCAAAACCCCTCCCAAGTAATTCATGATGATGCACATACATAGTTGGAATGTGCATGGTTTGGAGATGGCGGATAGGAAGTATTCAGTTAGGAGATGGTGTAATCAGTTAAAAGATAAAGATGTTATTTGCTTACAAGAAATTAAAGTTGTTGGGTTCCAAGCTCATACTATCTTGAAATTTCTATGGGATAAAGCTATTGGATTCCATTCTAACCATGAGAGAGGTAAAGGAGGAGTTGCTATTCTTATACATCCTAAATGGGAAAACCACATTGTAAACCATGGGTGTTCACCTTGCCAGAGAATTATTTGGCTTACACTTAAATTTGATGATCAGGTTGTTGGAATTTGTAATTTATATGCAGCCAATTGTTATAGAGAGAGAGCAGGACTCTGGGAGTGGTGTTGTTCAAACTTGCAAAAAATCCCTTGGTTGTTTGTAGGAGACTTTAATATGCTGGAATATAGAACAGACAAAATAGGAGGGTTAGCCCACTCTTGGAAAGGGAATGAATATTTATTTTGGTAAAAATTTAAGAGAAAATTTAATCTCCTAGATCCTTTGGAACAAATGCATGGTAAATTCCCAGATATTTGGTTTACTTGGTGTAATAACCAAAAGGGTAAACAGAGAGTTTATTGCAGACTCGACAAGTTCTATGGAGATTCATCTACCTTCTCTTTCATTCCGGATAGTTATCATGCTCCTGTCTTAGTCTGCCCTGCCTCTATCTCTGACCATTCCCCTATTCAGACTTGTTTCAAGATTATCGGCAGCCATAGCCCTGATGGAGATAGTGATAGAACCAATACCTTTAAACTTAATAGTTCCCTCTTGGAGGATCCGGACAATATAGAGGCTATTGAAATGGTCATTGAATTGGTTAAGCTCTGTAATCCTCAGGCTAATAGTACTATGCTATGGGAGTTATTGGTAGATGCATGGAAGAGTATCTTTCAAGTGATTGGTAAGAAGTTGGCTATGGATAGGAATAGAGAAGAATCCTTTTGGCAAATCAGTTTGAACAATGTTGAAAAAGAACTTCAAAGAAAAGGTAATAATCCAGTATTAGAAGCTCAGCTAGCTAATACTAAACACAATTTAAGAATCATCCAAAGGAATAAGATTCAGGGGCAGAGAATTAGGGCCAGGATGAATTGGATCAGAGAGGGTGATAAAGGTTCCGAATACTTTTTCAACATTATCAGAGCCAAGCAGAGAAGGGAATTGATTAATGAAATCCAACTTGAAGGTAGGCAGACTAATAATCCAGAAGATATAAATTATGCTTTCCACCAGTTCTACAATGATTTATTTTCATCAGAGGTATCCAGTGACAGCAAGGAAGCTCTGAAAACTTGTGTTAAATTCATTCCTAGCAAAATCTCTGACAATGAACAATGCATCCTCAACAAATCAATCTCTCTTGATGAGATCATGGCTGCTATTGAATCCTTTGCCAATGGGAAATCCCCAGGGCTTGATGGTCTTCCCGCAGAATTTTATAAGAGAAATAAAAGTTGGGTAGGGCCTGAACTTCTGAAAGTTTATGAGGAGGCTTTCTTTAGGCGTGTCCATTAATAGAGGAGTAATTAAACTTCTTCCCAAAGCAGGGGATAAAACTCTTGTGAAAAATTGAAGGCCCATTACATTGCTAAACTTATCTTATAAAATTTTGGCCAAAGTTCTTGCCAGAAGGATTGCTCCCCTTCTAAATAAATTTGTTTCTCCTACTCAAACAGGCTTTATTCAAGGAAGATATATACTAGAAAACCTTGTAACCACTGGGAAGCTATGCACTGGGCTAAATCAGATGGGCAAGAGGTGGCAATGGTGCTTCTTGATTTTGAAAAAGCATATGACAAGATTGAATGGAACTTTGTGCTAGGAATGCTGAAAGCTCTTGGTTTCCCATCAATATACTGCAAGTGGATAGAACTGCTATTCAAAGATGCCTCCACAATAGTGGATGTCAATGGATCCCTATCTGAACCAATTAGACTTCAGAGATCTATTAGACAAGGATGTCCATTAGCCCCTTCCTTATTTGTTATTGTTGCAGATGCTATGTTTTACATTGTAAGAGCTCAATCTTTGGGACCCCCAGTAAAAGGCATTTCTCTCCCTAACAGTGAAGAATTAATAAATGTTCAGCTTGCAGATGACACATCTTTGTTCCTTGTACTTTTTGAAGACAATTTTGATAATGCCATGAATAGAATTAATCTTTTTTGTAAGGCCTCGGGATCAAAAATTTCACAAAGCAAATCCAGTGTTTTGGGATGGTCCAATGATTCACCCAGTTGGCTAAGTAATAAAGGATGGCAGTGGGCTGGCCCTAATACCATTGTCAGATACCTTGGTATCCCCTTTTCTGTAGAACCCAATCTTGGCTGCATGTGGGACTGGATTTATGAAAAGATCGACAAAAAACATTTAAAATGGTAGACACAAACATTGTCCATTGCCGGGAGATTGCAAGTGGTTCAGAAAGTCCTATCAGCACATCACATTTACTATGCTTCCACATGGTTGTTTGCTAATTCACAGGTGAACATGTTGGAAAGAATCTTTAGGGACTTCCTATGGTCTGATGGGAAAGGAAATAAAAAAAGACATTGTATTAAGTGGGAATGGTGTTGTCAAGAAAAAAGTCAAGGAGGTTTGGGGTTAAAAGACATAAAGTACATGGCTCTGTTCTTGCAGCTAAATGGGTCCTCAAAGCATTATGGGGTAATGAACCCTGGAAAATTTTGATTAGAAATAACATTGATAGATCAATCATAAAGAAAGGGAAACAATGGAAAAATGTTCCTACTTGTGATATAGTTCTGGGAGATTTTAAAATGAAACTGTTTGGTTCAAAAAAAATTCAAACTTTCTGGAAGGCATGGATCCAGGTGAGGCAGCTGATTCCAGATAGGGGAGCTGCAAGCGGCCCTCCATACTTTGCAGTGGGGGATAGATCTATTTGGTGGGGCTTGAAACTTAATGACAAACCATTGGCCCTCACTCAGAGTTGCTCGGCTAAATTTTGGAATTGGAAAGGGATATCTGTGATTCAGGACCTCTTGGAGGATAGGAAATTAGGGTCTTGGGATTTTCTTAGATCTAAATTTAATAATCCTGATTCTCAAAAGAAAACATATACTCTTATTAAGAAAGCAGTTAATGGAGAGATAAAAGAAGACATTATCAACACGGCAGCATTTCTTAATAAGAGTAAATGGATAGATGGGACTTTGCTCTCTGAGACCACTACTAAGCAACTATATCATAGTTTGAAGAAAGGTTCCTCTCTCATCACTCAAGTCACTCAGTGTTGGGGGCAAATTAACCCTTTTTCTAATTGGATGTTTTTCTTTTAATACTTTTGGAAAAGCAAAGTTCAACCTAAAAAGCTCTGTTTTAAATGGTTGTTTCTTATCAAAAAGCTTGCTATTGGCCCTGTTTTGTCTTCTGTTGGTCTTGCCCCTGTGTTGTGTAGTATTTGTTATTCTGTTGAAACTTTTGAACATTTATTCTTTGAATGTCTGTATGCTCGTAAGATTTGGTCTATCTTTCTTGGCTCACCCTGCTTGAGGACTTCCAATGCTGTCATTTCTTGGAGTGAAATCCTTGCTGGCTATGTTGAGTTGTTTGATTCTAGATTAAATAATTTATGGTTTACTTTGACTATTGAAGTTCTGTGGACTCCTTGGAAGGACAGGAACAGAGAAGTTTTTCAGATGGAGAAAAGGAAGCCTACTGAGTTTAATCTTAAACTCACCCACTTTAATATCATGTCGCAGGTTGCATTGGTGCTTAATATCACGAAGAGTGAGTTCATGAAGCTGGTTCAGGAGGGCAGCATCTTAGTTAGCAAAGACAAAGTGCATGCAGCACATTATGTTGAGGAATATCAGAGCTTCCTTGCCCCGTCTGAAGTGGAGGACTTAAACATGCTTCTTCAAAACTGCCATGTTGACCCTAGAGCCCAAGAAGAAAATGCTGCTACCTCCCTTTTGCAGGAAAGACCATCAGGATGGGTCACAAGCCTCAACTCTGAACAGGAATATAATCAGTATAATCCAAGTGAATCTACAGGGGTTCCTAGTGTCACAGCCAGTCATGCTGATGGCTGGGAATGAGCAGCTCATAAAAGTTTTAGTTCCTCTCTTTTTGTAAATTCGGATGAACATGTTTGTTAAGTGCTAGATAGCTTATAAGCTGGTTTTTTCACTCCCCCAATTTTGTAACTGTATATGTTATGGGGGTTGTGAGTAGTAGTTTCTCTTAAAAACTCTGAACCATGGTGTTTTACTTGTAACTTTTGATTAACTATCTTAATAGAAAAGAAAAAAATTCCAAGGAAAAATAAAAAATGAAATCATTTAATATTGATCCCATGATCCTTATTTTATGGCACATGGAGCAATGCACTATGTTTTTAGGTGCTATTTAGTTCACCAGACTTCAAAAAAGGTAGCAAATCACTTAGTAGAAGTTCAGTTTAGTGGGACAGAAAGGAGTGGTTTAGAATTCAGAGACTTGAAAGGAGAAAATAAGAAGATTAGAACAAATTGTAAAAGAGATTCCTAATGATAGCCTTGATTTATGCCAGTTTTCATTGTAATCAAAGATTGAAGCCTAGATCTAATTTTAGCTCAATATAATACAGTTTTGTGTTTTTTTTTCATTGCAACGAGTGTTATGTGAGTATATTTTTATTTTATGACAGGCTCAGTGGTCGGATAGTCTTTTACTGGATCCTCCATCCTAGTTGCATTAGTCCTAAGAAAGCAACATATCCTCACCAAGCATTTAACTAAGGGAAGATCTGACATAATAATGCAGTCAAGGTTAGGGTGTCAAATTAATGACAACTTTACCTTGGAAGTAAAACAACTTAGCACTTACTGTTAGATATAATCTGAGATTCTTGGCATTCATCTACTAAAAAATATGCCATTTCATTTGTTCCCCTTGAAAACAAACAAACAGAGATTGCAATGGGTTGAAAAATAAAAGCAATCATGAAGATGGTTAAGACAAGTCTTTTAGACTTCTGGATCCCAAACTACTCCAACTGGGATGCAATCGACTCACTGAGTAAGCAAAAAGTATGGAACTCTTCCTCAACCATTTTATCAAACAGTTAGTATCGATTTGGACAGTTAGAATCTGACCACAAATGTATTTCTGTTCTAAACTCAAAGGTGGATTCTTTAATAAAATTAAAAACCCAGATCAGATCTATCCTCAGTTTCTCCTAGAACCTTCCCTAACTCTGGATCCTTCATTTTTTCTGGAATATGGCCTTTCTGTAAAACATTTTCCTTCCTCTCCCTAAAAAATACATAGATCTCATGCTTAATATTTTTCTTGTATATATCTGGAAGAATGATTTTTCCATAAATAAAGGGACTACAAAAATTAGCTCTTTGATAAATCTGGCAGTGATTCTGGCAAAAAATTAGAGTCTGCAGATTCATGAACATGGATCACTTATTAACGGACTACAAATAGGTGAATTTCACAAAAAAGGAAAGTATATGGGTGAACTTAGAGCACAAATTACAATATTTCTAACAGCTGAATTATTAAAACCAAAAAGACACTTTTTTTAAGTGGACTGCTAATTTGCTTCACTGCTCCTGAATCAAAATTAAGGAAAGGATGTAATTTAGATACAGATGTTTTCCTCGTCGAGCAACACACATCTAACAAGTCTGTTGGTATCATAGTACTAGAATTACATGAATTTATGAAGGAATTTTTGAATTTAAATTTTTTTTTTTCAAAAGAAAGAAAAGACATGAATTAGCTGCCATGATGATGGCCAGAGTCTAAGTCGCATTGGGTATGCTTCCATGTTAACATGGCTGCACTCTTTCATTCATTCCAACTTGTATAGCTTGAGAATATAAGATGCAGGTGTGAGTGTTCATCAATGTACTGATTAAAATAAGAAGCCTCTGAATTCTCAATACGGAAAACTGTACAGGTCCATATGACAGCAATTTTCTGATTAAAAAAGAACATAGTGACCTATGTTCTTAATATAGGAAATCGTGTAAGACAATATACACGGAGATCTTTTTATCTATAAGCTTGGTGGAGCAATAGCATTCATGTGATAACAGACATGTTTTAGAAAGTTGTCTTGTTAAGAGGGCGAGATATGTTATCATATTAGTTATTCGAATATGTTCTGGTTCGTTTAAAATATTTCTTACTGGGTCAGATTACTGAATACGTTCAATCAAAAACTCCATCACTTCTAAAAATGCCAAACTAAGATTCGAAAAACAACCCCTATAAGATGACAGCTTATTTGCTGATACTTCGTTCAGTAATACAATAGCAAATAATAAATAATTTGATTGCATGTACCCCAGATCAGGATTTAATGAGCATCAGAAAAGCTTCCAGGCATGATTACAGGAGTAATTCTATGCTTCCATCCTAATTTTAATTACTAAACTCTCACATTTACCACCAAAATGTAAATCGTTAGCACAATTATGTTTGTGATTCCAAGTTTGTCAGCTAATTTTGGAAATCATAATGGAATATAATAGACACCAAGCTATAACACCCTATATTATTCCTTGCAATTGGAAGGTCAATTACGAAGATGCACTCAAATCAGAAACTGAAGGTATCAACTAATTAAAGACAAAATCCTAATTATGATCCGCAGATCTGCAGATCATCAACACACAAAATGCAGAGATAATTTGGATGGCACAGGGAACACAATAAAATCTTTATTGAAATTCATTGACCCAAAGTACACATTTATACAATAGGATTCAGAACCAAATCCAACTGATCTGACCAACTACCTTCTAACGAATTACATTACTAATTACTAAGAATGTTCATTAGCCATTAAGTGCTTTCATTTTCCCCAATACGAACATTGTAAACAAAATCAGAAAAATGATAATTAGCTTATCCCATTCTCCCCAATAAAAACATTGGGAAGAACAAAAAATGAAGTGTTTGAAAGTAAACATGTGAAAGGGGCTCTAAAAGGATATTGATAAGTTGTATCGTAGTAGGACAATATACAAATTCAACCAAGTCTTGTTGAACCAACTTGCTGATGCAGTGGTGTTGACTAGCAATGTTCTTAGTCCTGCTATTGAACACTGGACTCTTACTCATGTAAGTAGTACTCTTATTATCAGAATATAACACTACTTGACCATTCTGGATTTGCTACAACTCCTATAAAATTCTTTTCAACCAGATTACCAAAAAGCAGTGAAAGTGACAACTTTGTATTTAGCATTGGCAATAGAAAGAGATATAGTAGGTTGTTTCTTGGATTCCCAAGAAGTGACTATGGAATCAAGACTGAAAGTATAACTAGAAGTAGACTTCTAACATCTATAGAAATTGCCAACTAACTTACTCTCCTTTGAATGCTGAAAATGAAGACCGTAATGCAAAGTCCTTCAAAGATACCTAAGAATCCTCTTAGCAACACTCCAAAAAGTCTCCTTAGGTTCTAACATGAACCTGGATACCAAGTTTATGGCAACATGAAATCTAGTGTAGGAGTGGCCAAATACAGAAACCAACCACCTAGGAAGTTTCAATCTTTCAAGAAATTTTTTAACATCAAATTATGATACCAATTGGCGGGATGCAAAGCTTAGACTACTACAATATAGAAATTTGAAATTTGTTTAAAATCTGAGATCGAGTGTTCATAATCTTGGATTACAATTAAGAGATTTAATGGATTTCAATAAGAAAACACTATTATTCTAACATACAGCACAATCTGAAATCAAGTGTTCATAATCTTGGATAACAATAAGAGATTTAATGTATTTCAATAAGAAAACACTATTATGCTAACATACAACACCGATTTACTTGGAGCCCTTCTAGGAAGCATATATCAACTTTCAAATCAAGATTATAATACGATCATACTTCCATTCTCCTCTTTGCCTCCACATTGGCAACACTTGTGTACCTATGAACAGTCTCAACACAACCAACTCTCTATCTTGTTCCTACATGTATTCCTTGCTATTCCAACCTGTTGTGATACTTTTCAATATCCTAGGACTCCAATATATGGACTTTCAGCAAAAGGGAAACCATTGGTGGTTTACAAAATAAGAGGAAGCTCAATAGCTGCCAATAAAGCATCCAAAAATTACCCTTAATGAATTCCAATGCCCAAGGCAACTCAAGAGTCACCTTCTTCCCTCCGAAGTATCCAACTTGGGGAATGTAAATTATGTGTTTGGAACTCAAGATTCATCCTCCACTCTTTCCCAAGTGTTCCACTTGGAGGTGGAAATTCATTAATTATTTTCGTCTCCACAAGTCACCTTTATCATTGCCAATGAACCCCTCCTTCCTTATGAATGTATTACAAACAATAGGTGGAAGCAAATATACAAATTAATTTGCAAAACACCCTAAGTGCCTAGAGACACTTCCAAGGATGTTGGAAATATCCAAATTGACAAAGTTACAAGGTAGGTGGCACCTATATCCCAACACAACCGATCAACTATCTATATATAGTGGGTCTCACAAAAGAAAAATCATCAAAATAAATAATCTATCCTTATGTTTATCAAATTCTACATAGTTTTATACATCCATTTGGTACCCACAACTTCCTTACCAAGAAGCAACTCAACCAAGTCCCAAGTGTCATTCCATTCAATGGACACCATTTCATAGCTGCAACCCACTCTTCAATTCCACTAGTTTTGACAAAATCTTCTAGCTCATCAATCTACATAACTTTGAGTCATTAGGGTATAGTTATCTTTGGTATGGGACATTGTAGTCATCTTATCAAAATTAGTGCCCAAAAAGAGAGATGGAGGATGACTGTTTTTCATTTCTTCTTTGGCATCTTTGTTATCTCCTTGTCGCCACATGCTAGGATTTATGTTTTGCATTATCAGTTGCTTCCAATTCATCAAATACAAGTGAATGAGAGTCTTCTCCTACATCATTCACAAGGGGTTTACATATCTTCAAACCAATCACAATGTTTTTATCCTTTTCACTTGGAGTATATTGTGCTCTTTCATCAAATATGACATTTGTACTTAGGATTAGTTTCTTATTTAAGAGATTATACAATTTGTCAGCTTTTTTTTAAGAATGATATCCAATAAAAACACATTTGAGGCTTTTTTTCTTCCATCTTTGTCCTTTTTCCTATAGATATGTGTGCATAATCAATGCAGTCAAATGCCTTCAGATGAGCAACATATTTCATAAATTGAACCAGTTTTGTTTAGGAGTCATTCTTGAACCACTTTTGTGGCACTTTTATTCAACAAATAGACTATAGCAGTGACTACCTTTGTCCAAAAACTTTTGTCTAGGTTCTTTTCTTTAGCCATTTCAATATAGTCCTATTCTTCCTCTTAGCAATTCCTTTTTGTTGTAGAGTGTAGAAAGTGGTAAACTCTTTATATATCCCATGCTATATATAAAAATGCATTTGACCTACACTTGCCTTCGTTATTTTATCTGGCGAATTCTATGTAGTGACCATTTTGTTTTTAAACTAATTGTTTGAACTTAACAAATGAGTCACAGACATGATTTTTCATCCAAATAGTAGATCCAACTTTTATGGGAAAAATCATCAATAAAAGTGAGAAAGTACTTGAGATGATTTCCCAAATAGAAATGTTACAAGTTTTATATGTTGTAACTCAACCTTGGGTGCCCAAAATCCCGCACCTAATTTTGGAGGGAAAACAAATTAAAATAGTTGTTGAAAATTGTTGGTCTAATCCTAAATGGGCACCTAGGCCCAAAATTTAAAAACTACAAGTTACACAATAAGGTCAACCATAAATGCCTTCCAAACAGTAAATCATCTCATTTGAATTGAGTGATTTATCATTTATAAATGAGATTAAATTAATAAAAAACAGGATATGACATTTCTGCTCTTCCCAAAATTTATTGTCCTCAAGCAATTCAAATCGGGATGCTCAAGTATTTCAAGTCCTTCCCAAGCGGCATCACCAACTACGAGATTCTTCCATCCAATCAGATAATTCTATGATGCTCTATTTCTCAAATTTGACTCGATTATCCATCACTTCTTCTGCAATCAAGATCAACTTACCCTCATCAAAGGGTGGTAGATGCCCTAAAGGCATGTCCAAGATCTTTCTTTGAGAAATATAAATGGAAAACATTATGAATCCTTCTATTATATGGAAGCTCCAACTCATAGGCCACTTCACCTACCCTCATAATTTTGTAGGGTCCATAGCATCGGGATTTGGCCTTCTCAACTCCATTCTTCCTAATACAAGTTTTCCTATATGGTTGAAGTCTCAAGAAAACCAAAACACCAAACCTCAAAACGTGTTTCTATCTTTTTTATAATCAGCATTAGTCTTTTGTTGATTCTATGCTTGCTACAAATAATCTTTTAGTGCCCTCTATTTACTGGCTTTAATTAATCAATTCACCTATTGTAGGTACTCTTTCTAAAAGTAACAAATCAGAAAAAGAAAGTGCACAATAGCCATATAAAGCTCCAAAAGGTGGCATACCAATGGAAATGTGAAGTATTGTAGTAATATTCCCCCAAGTGCAACCACTTGACCCATGCAATTTGCCAATTTGAAGCATAATTCCTCAAGTACCCTTCAACCCACTTATGCAGTAATTTTGTTTGACGATCAGTTTGTGGATGGTAGCTAGTACTTGTGTAAGTTATGTACCTATCAATCAAACAATTTTTGCCAAGAATAATTGAGAAATCTAATATCCTGTCATTTGCAATGTTTGTAGGCAAGCCATGTAATCTAAATATCTTCCTGATTCTCAAAGTATATACTTGTTACTCGAGGTGCCTTGAAATCTAATGAAATAGCAATGAAATGTGCATACCTTGTCAACCTATCAACCACAAGATAAATACAATCTCTACCTTGTACCTTGGGGAGTCCTGTGATGAATCCCATGGATAACCTCTCCCATTTTTTCTTAGGAATCAGTAGAGATCGAAGTCGGGCTACTAGGAAAGTTTGTTCTCCTTTGTTCTAGTAGCAAGTCATTCATTCTCTTACATGCTTATGGATAATACCGTTGATGCCTTGCTAGTGCAGTATCATGAAAGACTTTCTAAATATTTTCTTTGATTTTAGATTCAAGCACCAAAAAGATTCCATTCTTGTAGAGGATCAACCCCTCCCTCACAATATACCTATCTTTTACAACTTCAAGTATATCAGCAACAAATTTAGTTTTAACATTGACATCAATGGAAACATTCCAATCAGGAGAAATAATAGGAAGTGAGCAATATGTGGGTCTTTTAGAAAGTGCATCAGCCACTACATTTTTCTTACCTTTCATTTATTATATGTCAAATTCATAAGCTTGCAACTTGCGTACACACTTTTGTTGTCAATCATTCAAATCTTTTTGGTTCCAAAAGAATTGAAGACTATTATGATCAGTGTGTACAACAAATCTTCCATAAACAAAGTATTGTCTAAAATTTTCCAATGCACCCATAATTGCCAACATTTCTTTATCACAAATAGACTAACCTCTTTCCAAAACACTGAATTTTTATGCACTAGATGCATTTGGGTGCCCCTTCTGAGTTAGGACAATCTTGATCTTGTACCATCCTAAATTGTAAGCACTCAATTAGTGTACAATTTGTAGATTTATTTAGCACCCACCTTAGTGTATTTTCATAATGAGATCTCATAAGCCCACCTACTGATCACTTAATTCTTCAATATCTGTAAAGAACCTTGCTGGCTCTTTCTCTCCAAATGCTAAATAACTGATTTTTTTTGTGTTTAAATACATGCTTTTTATTTGTTTTTCCAGAATATAGACAACAATTACAAAGCGTAATATAAATGCAATTCCAAACTATTTATTTTCAATGATGCAAGATATATACAATGATATTAGAATAATTGCAGATTGATCACAGTATTAATGCACCTTATTAAGATGAACCGCAGCTACTATTGGCTTGAACGCAGCTTCTAATGGTGAATTGCTGCCCTTGAAATGATAGGCGCAGTACTAGATGAACATCATTCGCAGCTTTGGGGAGTTGAAACGCTGCCACAAACACAAGGCGGCCTTTTCCTAAACCACAGCTCACATATATTAATCGCAGCCCTCTTAATGTTGCACACGGCAAATACAAATCTGATCGCTGTCAAGATATGGGATGCCCAGCTCATAGGAATCCTCAACGCAGCACTAAGCCAATGCACAATCCAAACAAAATCGAAACCCTTGAAGAACTCAAAGTAAAGATTGAACAAATTTGGTATGCAACAGCACCAAATTGTAATCAAAATTTTCAGAGCACAATTCACACAATTTCTTAGTGATTCAAAGTGCAAACAGAGAGGAATCAGTCCTCACAAACCCTTGTTGAAACCCTTCAGCAAAAATCACCATGTAATTAAAAAAAAAGCCAAGAATGAATTCGATTTTCTCCATAGAGTCTCTTTTAAATAACAAAAGAAGTGTGGCTTCTCCAATACACTTTTCACTTAAGAGGCTTCTCGCACACGCTTTCAAATTATAACACTTAAATGATGAAGTCATTTATTAAGGTAGACTTAATAACCAACTTATAATATGAAGCTCAATTAAATAGACTCAATTAAATGCTCATGACGTCCAATACCATGTGCCTCCACTGCACTACTAAAAATAGTAACCGCCCATAATTGACTTACTATAAATAGAAAGTCTATCAACAGAGACCCTCAAATCCAATTGTCAGCTCAAGAGGGTCACAATGATGAACTGACCATGCCCAGCTACAGGAACCTAATAAAATGGGGACATTACAATATCTTTTGATAGACAACTCTAATTGAGGCCTGCGATAGCTCGAAACAAGCGGAATTGAAAATGCCACAATCCTAGGGCGAAAACAAAGTCAAAATCAAACAAATCAACTAAGAGAACGCCTTAGAGAGTTTAAACTATGAAATTTTCCGTAGGGTTGCCCCAATTTTGCGAACACAAAATTGAGGACAACGCACTATAATGTCCCAAATCAGATTTTTCAATGATTATAATAGATTTGAATATAAATAATAAACTTCACCAAACTACACCAAACATCACTGATAAAACTATCTAGTCATCACCCAAACTTGCACAAATTGAATTAGAAATGCATGCAACTTTTAATATTGGCATAATTCTGACTTTTAGGTACAATTCTAATTTTAACAGCATAATGGGCTGATGTGAAAGTCATTACAATAGCCACAACAGTAAATACAAAATTTGAAACTAACAACGGTTAACTCACATACAACAGCCACAACAGTAAATACAAAATTTGAAACTAACAATGGTTAACTCACATGCATTGCCAACAAATTCACTGTAAACTCTCTGATCTCCACTGCAAGTTTGATATTCCTAACTCTTGGAAAGGATCAAGAACAACAAAAGGAATGGTAGCAAGGAATCCAACACGACAGAAAACTAACACGAACACTTCACTCCACCTACATATACTTTACCTGCAACAAATGAACACACATTGAATAACTGAAAGCTCTTCCAAATCTTTGAAGCTCCCATGCAATCCTTGAATGAGAATGCCCTCCTAGATCAAAGGGTTCTCATCCTCTGACTCTTGTAACTCGTGTGTTTTTTTCCACAAGCCACAATCCTCTATGCGTTTTCATCCACATATGGATACTGTGAAGAACCCTGCTGGCTCAATATTTTGCAATGTAGAATTCACTTTGATAATTCTGGAATTTCTTTCTTTTACGTTTTTATATAAGTTTTTGTATTTTAATAACCTCTTGGCAGTCAACAAATGCATACAGGAAATAAATTGTAAATGCTTGTAAATATGAAATCTGATTACAAATTCTTATCAAATACTAATGCAAAGTAAATCAGCACCTCAGTTATGTAGTACGGCTGCCATAGAATTTGCTGCAGAATTGTGAAAAGACACCAGTCTACCTCACATCACATGGATGCAGCTGTAGGTGATTTGCAGATTATCACCATGCCTTAGTTTGAACAGAACTAACAAATCAGACCCCTTCCAAATATCTCCTTAACCGCAAACAATGCTCTTCAACAGGCTGCGTACGGCCCAGGCAGTAATTTGTACGGCTCTTGCAGCATTCTGTACAGTTCTGGAAATAAACACAATTTGCAAAGTTCTCTTTGCTAAGATCAGACGGCACAATTTATTGGTATCAACCACCAATTCAGAATGCTGAATCCTTGAGAAGTTGACGTTTCCTCATGGCATTTGCTCAAACCCTCACTTCACCAAATTTTGCACTTCTTCTAACTCATAAAATAACAAGGCAATTTTATCTCATTCAAACTCAATGCATCCAGCCAAGAACTCAATGCTTTCTCCAATTTGAAGACCAAGCATGAAATTTTGATAGAACTCTCTCCAAATTGAAGACCAAGTTCAAACCCTATTCCTTCACAGGAAAAATCGAATTCTCTCACAAACACAATTTTTATCAAATGATCAATGGTAATGTAAAGTGCTTTTTCGAGTTAAATAAATAGCTTTTTAAAAAAGCTTCAACTTTACATTTTTCAAAGTTATAAAGTCGTAAAGTTATTAAATTAAAATAACTTAATTTAATAACAACAATTAAAATATGAAGCCACTGAATCTATCTGACTACAACAAACTAATTTCTGACAACAGAGCCCCGAGCTCAAACTGCCCTGCAGAAATAGCCATCTGCCAAAAATAGACTTACTGTAAATAGCAAGTCTCTCAAACTGGAGATCCCTGATAAACAATCCTACAACACCTGATGACACTATGCAAGCACCCTGCTAAACCAAGCTATGCCCAAAATACCACTTACTATAAATAGTAAGTCATCCAATCTGTCTCAAACGAAGAGTAAACCTGACAACCAAAACCTCCAGAATGGAATCCAACCACTGGCTCTACCAACTGAGCCCCTCCGATCACCCGATTAGCTTACAAGGGTCGCCAAACTAAGCTAATCCCAAAAGACTGAAAAACAGGGACATTACAGATACTTGAACTCAAAGTGCTCTCAAAGATGAATTGACATAAGATGAGATGAATTGCCAAATGAAAATGTTACAAGTTTTATATGTTGCAACCCAAACATTGGTGCCTAAAATCCCACGCCTCATTTTGCAGGGAAAACAAATTAAAATAACTCTTCAAAACTATTGGCCTAATCCCAAATGGGCGCTTTGCCCCAAAGTTTAAAATTTACAAGCTACACGACAAATTCAGCCTTAAAGGAAAAATAAATCATCTTGTTTGAATTGGGCAATGTTGATATTAAGGAACACTAAGAGGAGGGGGGGTGAATTAGTGTTCTACTATTGTTAACTTTTGAAATCAGATTACTTTACCATAAACCAAATGCAATAAAGAACAGTAAGATGAAATATAAAACATACATCCACAACATCATAACCCCATGATTTTTGCATGGAAACCCTGTTAGGGGAAAAACCACGGTGGGGATGTAACCCACAAATGATTACTCTGCAAAAGTAATAACCCGGTTAAAGGTTTAAGTACAAAAGGGGAATGCACATGCATTCAGGCACACTACCTAGAGCTCACTGCTCAGATTACAAAATAGGAAGGCTTGCTGCCTTACAAAATACTTTGGACTACAATCCAAAAGATGAACTAAAAGATAGCATCAACTATGCCAATACAATTCCATGCAAGTGCAATACAAAATCTTTGCTCAATCCGCAATCTAACCTCTTCTCATATCATATTGGCATGTATAACATCCAACCATAACATATCTAACCATAGCTATATCAAATCATCACAAAAACTCTATCTTATATATCCATTTACAAAAATAATATCTTCATCGGTCAGCCTCAAGAACAAAATAGATAACGTGTGAAGTGTCAGCCAAATCTCCATGCAAAACATTATGCTAACCTCAAACAATGGTATATATCTCATCTACTATGTCGGCTCCACCAAATCAAACTCATAAACCAATCAATTAATCGATTTATTAGGATCGCTAAATGATCCACTAAATTGTATCGCTGCTTTTACTAACAATCAGGAAACTGATGCTCAAAACCTCATAACTCTTTCGATTGATGACATAAAGTGTTGTGCACCCATAGTATGATACAAAATACATCTGATAAGCTCCTAAGATCGCAACTCAAAACTCGAAACTACCTGTCCATACCGATTTGTATACTAAGCTCTATACACTATCTTTGTTCTTCCATACTGAGCCAAATTTACATCTAGTCCTTTGGTAACACAAAAATGTGACAAGAGACCATCTAAATAATGTATGGTTGCCATCAATGACAACATACAATCCATCAAGATCAATGTCTCTTGCCAACAATCTCCCCCTTTGGCATTGATGGCAACACTTAATGAAAAAATGAGTAAGTGTCCAAGACAAAAATGTCAAATTACAACTACTCTCCCAAAACCAAAATCTCATGCTCCCCCTCAGTTGAATATCTCTTCTACTACTCATTCATACTTCTCCCCCTTTGACATCAATGGCAAACGTTGGGGATCACATCAAAGTCATCTACCAAAATCCTATATAACTCAATCTATATACAAGTATGCAAAGTATACTTACAAAAGTTTGAAAACATCTGAGAAACTGTTTCTCAAAGCACCAAAATTTGAGTCCCAACTCTTCTTTATGCTTCAAATTATCTGTCTTTTGCAATTTTCTCACATTCATCTAATTATTCTTTCAAGGCTTGTGAATCATCATTGCTTCCTTTCTGCTTCAGCTGGTCAACAAGATCTTTCCTTGTCCCTAGATTTGTTCAATTGTTCCTTCAAATTCTCAATCAAGCTTTCAACTTCCTTGAGTCTCCCTTCCAATTCTAGGTTACAAGCATTTGACTTGTCAAGATCTTCAAGTGCAACCAGGAGCTGCCTTTGAACACTGCTACAAACTGTTGATTCACCCATCAAGATCTTCCTCAAGCTATTAGACTTCCTCCAAGGCAGAAAGTCAGCCTTAAAGAAAAATAAATCATCTTGTTTGAATTGGGCAATTCATTCATGAAATTAAATTAATTAAAAATGGGACATGAAAAAATAGCATTCAATAGACAAAATGCTTTGTAAATTTCCACTTTCTCCCATATCTCTTTCCTTTTATTTGGCTGCAACTGTTGCCTCCTTTAAAGCCCACAGACCCTACAAACTGTTGGCTGCAACTGTTGCCTCGCATCCAAAGTTGGAATCTTCAAAGTGCTAGTCAAAGTGCTAGATCTAAATAATGAATTCCTTGAATTCTTGAGCTCGAATTGAGGGTACAATTGTATGATGTGATGTGAAAATGTACAAATGAATGGTGTAAGCTTTCTTTTATACCTTTCCCTAGCATTTTGAGGTGTAATTTTTTTAGCAAGCTAACACAGGCTTCAATTTCCCACTAATGCAAGCTAACCATTGCAAGGTTTGAATTTGGGGCCAACTGGTGGGAGCCAAATGCCTTGGGCATCTCATCCTGGGACATAGGTGCCTTGGGCATCTAAGTCCCCCCAAAGCAGGCCTAAATTAGGAACTAGGGTTTAGAATGCTATGACGATATCAAATTGTTAGTAGATGCAAGCTGGAATGAACTAAATTGAGTACAAGAGGCCATACGTGCTAGAATAGGGCCTAGGTGACCAAGATATTGCATAGGAATGTAATTTCTGATGCTACTTTTAGCCCCCACTTTAGGAGGATTATGAGCCTACATGCATACTCATAGTAAAGTAGAAGAAAGAGCAAGAGAGAGACATGGGCAACACTATAAAAGAGATAAGACATCACTAAGTTAGAGGGAACAAGCCTCCAAACCCTAGGTTTTTAACTCATACAACCATGTGCAAGGGCACACAAAACCAAAGAAACAAAAGACAAAGGGGGTTAGTACTAAAAATAAAGGGTCCAAGTCAACTAGTTGAAGAGACCTCAATAATTAAAATGTCTCAATCATTCTTGGAATGTTATTGCAAGAGCACAAGAGGCCACATGGAAAGAGCAAGAGCATACATCAAAGATAAGACGAGACACCATGATCCAACGAACTAGCAAGGTGTGTTATGCTATGGGATCATGGAGGAGAGGAAGGAAGCATGAATCTCACAGGGTAGCAAGTTGTGTTATATGAGGTGATCCATGAAAGAGTAGAGATTCCATTGCATGTGTTATGCGTCTCCATGAGACAAAAGAGGAGGAAGGGTCAAAAATAGTCTAACAAGCTATATTATGCTAGTTTCACTCACCTCAAGAGAGTTTGGTGCAAAGAGAGTCTTCTTTCCTACTAACAGACTGATAAATCTAATTGAGTGCATTCAGACTTCACATGGACATGATTGTCCAATAGCAAGAGATAGATAAGATCTGATATTATTAGTGCCGGATGCTATAAACACTTCAATTGAATGACAAATGTATGGTCATGAATCTGAAAGGAATGGTTTGAACTACCTGATCTCAAAATTCAGCCTCTACATTATGGCCCCTATATAATACTTACACCCACAAAATCCATCTACCATGAAGTGTATCCCTTATGTTGCATGTGCCAGCATTGTTGCCGCAATCAAGACTCCTCACAATGGCCAACTTGGCTTGCATGATATTGCAAAACTATTTAAGCCAAGCATATGGATTATAGATATAAGTGTACCAATTCCTCAAAAAAAACAATTTGAAAAATTTAAAGCAAATTTTCCTATATTAACCTATATGAGGACTAGTTTCCAGCAACATAGGTGTGAGACAGGCAGATGCATATGGAAGGTTATGAGCCTGGTGGAGATGATATGCTTATTTTTGTGCAACATGGCAGCAGAGACTGAGATGCACATCGTCATGGAATTCTCAGCTTATGATGATAACAATGACGACTTATAGCATACTCAGAACCAAATTTATTTGTAGGAACTATGAAATAGTGTAGAAAACATAATAATTTTTAGCCTTGGAACAGCAAACTACATTCTTGGATTTGTCCAAAGTGTTGGCACCTGGTCATCCAGCCACATATTCTAACATCACGAAAGTTGATTCTGTGCTTGCCCTTCTGAAGGGGAGACGGCAAATTTCGTCCCAAATTAGCAAGGGAAGGCCAAACCTTCTAAAGGATTCAAAACACTTAGAACCTCATCTTCTGCCCTTGTATCTTGCTGTAAACAGTTTCCTTTTATTATGTAATTTGATCTTTGCAGTCCCATATGCACTGCTATGATCTCATAAATGTAGATAAAATTAATTTCGACTTCAAAAGGAAGCAAGTATACAGAAACAAGCAAATTCTGTACTTAATACGAAGTCAAATGAAAAGAAATATACACATAAATTACAAATTAGCGTTCTTTGGGGATAATCAAAGATTACTGTGCTGTAACGCTAGTGAAACAATTTAAAGGGAAGTTTATTAAGGGATCAACCAAACATTCTGTTTATAGTCTAAACGAGCTATCAAGAAGTTAAAATTATGGTAATTACTAATTAAGACAATAACATTTCAGTCCTTTTCAAATCACTCTAAAGGAGGAAAATTACATGAAAATCACCAAAATCTACATTGCTGATAACATCCCTGGATACCGTTCTGGAAACATTAATAAACAAAACTATATAAAATTCGAAGAACGTGGCATTATGCTTACAGAACTAGAAGATGCTTCAAAATATGCATAATCAGCTTCTTAAAAAAAAGTCAAATGTTTCAACACTCCGCTTTTAAAGCAGTGTTTTCAACATCAAACTGAGAGCAAGTAAATTACATGAAAATCAGAATCTTGCACACTAAATTTGAAGAGAAGAAAAGAATTGAGCATACAAACCAAAAATATACTGCACTGAAAAAACAACAAAATCAACAATTTGGAAGTTCTAGAGGGATCTCTCCCGTATTATACTCACAGATTTAAAACACACAGTAAAATACCCTTAAACTCCAAAATTTGCAAACTCTTGCAGATGCAACCGCTTTAAACCATCGAAAGCTCCTGTAATCACCACTTTACAAAGTTAAAAAAATAAATCAGAAGCTAGCAGGAAAAACACCACAAAATTTATAAGATCAATGAAACAATCCTAAAAACGATGAAATGTTAAAAAAAGGGCGTATTATACCAGTGAAAAGTGCTCCACAACAATTAAAAACAAAAGCCTGTCATCCTGGCAAAGAAATAATCTGACCTTGAAGCAGATCTTAGCCAGAAATAAACAGTTTGTCTTACAAAGATCAAAGCCCTTCCTGCTAGCAATTCAATTTCAACAACCTAAGATTCCGTAATTCAACAAAGATCGGACCCTTAAGCTAAAGATATTTAATCTTTTAACAAGGATCAATGGCTTTCACTCTAAGCAATTCAAATTCAACAATCTTAGAGCCGAAGCTTTCCGTCTTTTCACAAGATCAAAGCCTTTCCTGATAGTAATTCAAATTCCACAATTTTGAAGCAAAAATATTCCTTCTTATAACAAAGATCAAAGCCTCTCTTGCTAGCAACCCAAATCAACAATTAAATATTCAGTTTTTTAAGGTTACAGTGCAAAATTCATACTTATTTTGTCCTGGGCATAAGATTTAGCAAATAAACCAAAAGAAAGGCCTTTGCGGGAATTGAACCACGCACCTCACCGCACCAGTTTGCTCCAGCCAACTGTACCTGGTAGACAAATATAGCATTTTTAAATTTTAATGGATGTTTGCTAACGTATACAAGTCAGGCGTTGACCATGCAATAATTAGATGAATTCAGCGACTATGCAGCGTACGCGCCATTTTTGACACGGTATTGCTCATCTTTTATTATAAGGTGGACTTTTCTGCTTGGCTTTCCATATCAGAAAATAAAAAATTAAACCAAATAAAAACAAGGAGAAGAACATACGATATGTGTTTTAAAGAAAAATTAGCTGTTATGTTGATCTAGGGAGCATGAATAATCTTACTTGCAAATATTTTATATGTTAAAATTTTGAAAATAGAGTAATATATTTTTTATCAAAGTAAATAAGGGTACGGTAGAAAAAGGTTTTTTTTTAATATTTTGGACTCGTTCTAATTGAATTGTCTTTTAGGCCCGTTTGGACGCAAGCATATCGGCCGATATACCGGAATATTGATTTCCGAATACGGTCTCCACTGTTTGTGTGCAACATGGAGGGATGGAATTGGAATTTCGATATTCCAATTTTACCCAAAAAATGGGCATATCGTCTTCCACTTGAAAAGGTGGAATTGGAATTAGAGGCTCATATTCCCATTTTCGTATGCCAATTTTTAAAATTGTCGGGTCCGCGTCCGTGTGCAAAGTAGTTTTTTTGATGTCCGCATTTCATTTTCACCGTTGTGAGCAGGATCAACGCCAAAACTGAGTACTGAGAAAGCAATCTCACTACCGTGTAGGGAATACTTTCAAATAGTAGATTAAGACAGTCCAGTGGTGAACCGGATTGAACTTGTTAGCTCAGTTGCCATTCTATTTTATTTTTCTGTCCATAATTCCTGGTTCTGGCGAGGGTTTGAAAATGCCATTCTTTGCAGGAAATGGTAGGCGGTAGAACAGGAAGCGAAGGCATTGCGCAAAATGCAAATAGCAGAGATAAAGATGAGACTCTTGCCAACGAAGAAGATGACGGTTTGGGCGAATTGCCTCCTGTTCGTGGGTATGTGAACTCTGTAGAATTTTTATGTGAACAGTCACTGAAACTATTTCCGTCATTTCCGTTCCAGAATTAAAATACAGAATTAAAATTCCTTATGCATCTTCTTAGTCATCTTCCGGGTGAACCAAACAGGTCATCCCATATTCCGGAAATCATTTGAGAATTTGATCTTCCAGAATTTCATTTTGAGAATTTGATTTTCCAGAATTGACTATATCTGGCATTTGGTATTCCATGGTCCAAACGGGCCCTTATATAATAAGAAGTTTATAAGTGGTATATTCTTTTATAGATATTATTCATGACATCATTTTTTTATAATTTTATTATTACTTATTTTTAGATATTAGTTTTCATCTCTAGATTCTCTCTTTATTAATTTATATCAAATCTATTTATTTTGACAATCAAAATATAAACTTCAAACTTTAATAACTCATATTCAAATTAAATCTCATTGATTTCCTTCTTCTAGTAGCCATCAGCTATCTTATTACATGTTTGTATTGATTTGTATGATTTGTTGTATTTAAATACATTCATTGATTCATTTGAAATCATGTTGAAATGTGTTAATTTGTATGCTATGTTGTTGTATTTAATGGCATCCATTCATTTGAAGTAATTTTGGAATGTGAAAGAACACCTAGATAAAAGAGTTTAAAGGGAAATCAAGTATGTATTATCTACTTGTAACATCAACCTAGGCACATAGCATACTTGGTTAATGTGCTCGATCTTTATTCCAAAGTTATTGAATCATTTCAACTAGGGGTTTAGCTAAGGAGAATGTGATCCTTATGTTTCAAAAAATTCTCTTAAGAGTTTATAAACCCCAGCAATACTCACCAAAATTTATATATTAGAAGCTTAAGGTGACCAAATTCCAAGGTTGGTTTTCTACAAGTTCATTTCTCATAGGTCTTAAGTTTAGGTCCATTAGATGATTTTGACACTCCAACCCAAATTATTTATGAAAGCACAAATCTAAACCAAAGAAAAACATGCTCAATTTGTAGATTTTTAAAGTCATCTTGTACAATAAGAAATGGTGATCAAGGGGGATCAATCCAATCTCCTATTGACATTAGGAATACAAAACCTCCTCAAGACAAACATGATTAACAATCCCTTTATGGAAAAGATGTCAATACTGTTGGAAATATTCAGGAATTAACCGAGTTACTGAGAGGGGAGGGGTGAATCAGTAACTTCAAATTTTCTTACAATTACAGATGTATTAACATATAGTTCACTTTTTCCTTATGCATATAGAAAGCATGAAACTTAAAAGCATTCACAACAATGACACATAGATTTGGTTACCCAGAAACCTTCCAAAAAGAAAGTAAAACTGGGGTGGGGATGAAACCCACAAAGCTTTAGTACTGCAGAATAAAGTTGGCCGGTTAAGACTTACAATTTGATCACTTCTGATGATCTGCCCTGCTAGGAGCAATAAGGATTGCTAAATCCACCCTGTTAAAGGATTTACAAACATACAATGAAGTATGCACTCGGTAAAGAGATTTTACAAAAGACTGTTAAGTCTACCTGGTTAAAGGATTTTAGTACTGATTCACCTGTTAGGATGAAACAGTAGATCTCTTGCTTTGCAACTGGATTGCTGATTGAGATTCGCTGATGTACTGATCACCTTCTGTGATGAATTTGTCTTTGTTGTTCCCTATACTGTTGTAGCCCTTTGTAATTCGCTTATCTCTGCCTTTCTTTCTTTTTCACATTTATACTCATTTTATTACATCTTGACATTTTTACAACATTGTTTATATACAAGTCTAAACAATTAATTATAATTACAAAGTCGGCTTGACAAATAAACATAAGTGCCACTAAGTCGGCCCAAGTATGGTTACACGGTTCCTGCAAACTAACTCGGTGACTTTCTGATACTCGGCGTCCACTGCATTACTCGGCATCGTCATGCACTCGGTAGAAGTGAAGGCACGGTTCATACTAACCACTCGGTAGGTTTTGAACTCGGTAAATACTGGTGACTCGGTAGACATAATGTTACTCGGTTTACACTGTCCTACTCAGTTTGCACTGTCTTGCTCGGTTTGCACTGTCTTGCTCAGTTTGCACTGTCTTGCTCGGTTTGCACTGTTCTGCTCGGTTTGCACTGTTCTGCTCGATTTGCACTCAGAATGCAAATAAGTGTTGTCACTAGTGGCAATTCTGCTTAATGCCAACAATCTCCCCCTTTGGCATTAGTGACAAAAACACTTATTGCCCAAAACTTATATACATGAATCATGCTGAGATTTATTTTTGATTTTTTTTAAAAAAAAATTTGTCTTTGTCATAGGGCTTTATACATTATCTCCCCCTTTCAATGTGCTAACTTTTTCTTCTATACAAATCTTCTTCTATACATATCTCCTTCTATACATATCTCCCCCTTTTTGACGATAATGTCAAAGGTGTATATACAAGTGATTTACAGAGAGAATCCAAAATTTGATAGAAAATCAGAATGTACCTTCATTATTAGTGCCAGGGTTCTGTCCCAATTTTCTTGCAGAATCTTGCATGTTTGGATTGCAATTTGGACTTCTACAGAGAGTTCAATCATGTGATCTGCTATAGAGAACTGATTGTCATGAATCAATGTTTTAGAATGTTCAATGTGCTTATACATTGTATTCATGATGGGAAGGATCATGTTCTGGATGTCTAGCAGTGTGGACCGGATCCTTGTGTCTTCTTTCAGTAGATCTGACTACATATTTGATAGGTATGAGATTTTCATGTGATGAGCAGAGCTTGAACTTGGTTCAAGTTGTAGCTTCTGTATGCTAATCTTCATATCCTCATCCATTTTATTCATTTTATCCTTGACATCCTTTGTGAACTCGGCAATATTGCACAGTCTGGCCAAAAGAGAGGTGACATTCGAATAGGTAGATTCAATGTTTGACAAAACTGAAGACAATTCCACTTGATTAATAGCTATGTGCTGAGCAATGTGCTCGAGCACTTTATTATTGAATCTCTTCTTGGCTCTTTCAACTAACTTTTCTGTCCCAGATGAATCCTCATTGTATTTATTTACTGCTTCTACTAATTGTAGCAAAACATGTTGAGAGGAGTCTACTTTAATACCTAATGCATCAGACAAAATGTCTTTAGCATCCTTAATGATTTGATATTCCTTGTCTCTCTCCTCTTTAAGCTTCTTTTGCTTTGCTTTCCTTTGGAGGATTTCACCTATATTTTGCATTTGGTCCGCTGATAGATTTGCAAAATCTAATGTTGGAATCTCTATTTCTTCATCTAGGTCTATATCCTCTACTATATTCTTACCCAAAAATTTTATACTCGGTTGAGCTTTAGGCTTATCTGCACTTAATGCCTTAGTAGTAGTGATAGTAGACATAGTAGGACTGGCTATAGAGACTGGCATACTGTCTACTGGAGAACTTAAAATATTTACACTTGTAGAATCAAAAACTGGAATACTTACTGCTGGAAAACTTGATGAAGTGGGAGATTGCAACTCGGTAGAAGAAATGGTGGTTGCTTCTGTTGTTGCTATAGGTGATTGGACAAAAGTTGAAGTTGTCACAACCATGCTTGAAGGTGTCTTCGGGCTAGATGTAGAAACTTTTACTGGAGAGGTAGGAAGTGATGCAATGACTTCTGCTGCTATCCTCACAATATCATCTACCTCAGTGGCTTCTTCTTGTTCATCACTGTCATCTTCAATATCTTTTATTATTACTGTTTCAATACTCGGTTGGTGAAGATGGTATATGTTCTTCCATGTGGCATTTGCAGCCTTCACAACCGATTCAATATTGTTGATCAGAATCAAACAAGTATTGAACTTTAGTGTCATCTTATTTTCATTTTCCTTTAATGCCTTCTTTATTTCATCATTTTTCAAGCTCGGCATTAACTGTCTAAGGGTTTGATCAAATATGTCTATTACAGTTTGCTTTGCATTGCTCCATCTCATTTTTATTGGATCTAATAAGACTGCTGGAACCTATGGGGCTAATTCATCAGGAGAGTATTTCCACTGTCCCATCTTTTCAATAATAGCATCTTCTATTTCCTTCTGTTCTGTTTCTGATCTGGTTTCATATTTAAAAGATTTTATGTTACTTACTCCAGATCCTGATCCTTCTCTAAAAAGTTTGATCCTCTCTTGAAAGTTTAGAGGAGGCCTTTTGAATACTATATCTTTGTCTGCCTTGTCTGCCTTGTCTGCCTTACCTCTTGCACTTCTCCTTGTAAATACAGCAGTGGGAGGCTTAGGTGCCTTAGTGATGAATACCTTTCCTTTCTTCTTTGCAGGTTCTGGTTCCTCTGTTTTCTCATCCTTTTCCTCTTCTTCTTCATCATTTTCTCCTTTGTCCTCAGTTAGCATTTGCATTTTGGCTATCCTCTTCTTTCCTTTGTTTACCGCCTGTGGAAGCTTTATGCTTAATTCAATTCTCACCTTTGCTTCATCATATGTTCCAAAATATGGAGCTTTGGGATTAACAGGCTAATTAAGAAGGGCTTCAATGATATTCTTGGTTTCATCAATATTTACCTCATAAGGAAGAGGTTTTACATATACAATCCTCGGTTTAGCTGCTTAAATATATACATTGTCACAGTCTACCATGAAACAAATGTCATCCTTATAATCTTCCACCAACTTCTGTGGAATCCGGAATCTGTCATTCATTTTCTCTTTGAAAGACTCAAAATAACTATCCATGACGCTTTCAAAATTTTCACCCATTTCTGAGATGTATTCATTTATCTCATAAAGGGCTGGCACATCTTTTCTCCATACAACTTTTCCTTTGGAAGGGAAGAATTTCTGAACATAGAAGAATAAACAGACCAGTAGAGATCCAAACTTACATGGATTGTTTTTGGAAGTTTGAATGCTTTCCATGTTCTTGTTAAAATGTTTTAACAATAAATCTGCAAGGTCAAATGATAAGTTATTCTTGACCACTTTGTATGCTAGGTCAATAGCTTCACAGGAGACACTATTCTGTCGACTTGAACTGTATATTTTATGGGCAATAATGTGTGTACCAAACTTCAGTTCAGCATCAGTAATGCTACTAACTTTCATGCCTCTACCGTCCCACTCGGTTAGGGTTTTCTTCTCCAGTTCCGACCGACCTAGGGTTTTGGTAGTTTTTGCTTTGTTCAACATGGGAAGACCGGTGATTTGATGAATCATCTTCTTGGTGATCTCTATGGGTTGCTCAAGCCAAATCTTGCCATCATGTATATGGTTGAGAATGTATCTAACCCATTTCTCCTGAAAGTTTCGAGGTAAATGTGCAATGTGAACTAATCCCTTATCTTCCAGATGTTTGTGCTCGGGTTTTAGAATACCATCCACACACAGTTCCTCATGCACAATATCTAGCTCTAGGTTTCCCATTTCTTGAATTGCACAATTGAAATGATTGCGAATATCATTAATAAGTAGTACCTTAGGAGGAATCTGAGATTGAGCTCCATTCGGGTCTAGGGCTGCTGCAATTGCGGGCACGATCTTGAAATCTGGTGCTCTCCATTCCCCTTGGAATAACATTTCTGATCCTTTCTTCGCTGAAGTGTTGGATGATGCCATGGTATCTCACAAAAAATTCTTTTCGCAAAAGTATTTGAATCGCTGGATTGCTTTTGAAGTTTTCTGCTCTCAAAGTGCTAAAGTTCGCAGTGAGGAATGAGTTCGATTTCTTGCCTTTTGTTACAAATCTGTCATTAATGCTCAGTACAAATTAGGGTATGAATTCTGACAGACTGTCACCCACTAAGAATTAATTACTCAGTAAAGACTTCGCAACTCGAGAACTCATATTGCTCTGACCTCGCTCTGTAAAGATTGGTACCGACCTTGCTCGGTGAAAACTAATACCGACCTTGCTTGGTAAAGACTGATACCGACCTTCCTGTGATCTTACTGCATCTTGTATACTGATTTAGATCTTTCTTTTAATTTGGTTCTGGAACTGCTTGAAGTTTGTCTATGAGAATACAGTTCCAGTGCTTTCTTGGAAATTTAGTTTGAGTCGGTAGAGCCACCCATTCCATTACTTGGATTGGTTTGCTCGGTAGATTTAGGAATCCACTTTTGTCTCACCTGTTTCCTGACCTTAGTTGCTTCATTCTTCTTTCCATCTTCAACTTCACTAGCATTCGTGCAATTTCTGGCTATGTGACCGAGTTTAGTGCATTTGAAGCATCTTACGGTAGTATCTCTTTTCCTTAGATGATGTTTTATGCAGTTCATGCCAATGTGTCCATATTCTCCACAGTAATGACATCTACACCAGGTGTTGTAGTCCCATCCAAACATTTCTTTCATAATTTGTTCTGCTGGATTGAATGTTTTGGATCTGCACTCGGATGCTTTGTGACCTTGTTTGTTGCATTTGTGACAATTACCTCTGAATCTTGGTTTTTCCCTGCATTCATTTGCTTTGTGACCATGTTGATTGCAGTTGTAGCATTTTCCATTGAATTCTGCTTTTTCATTGCTCCAACATTTATTTGAAGTATGTCCTATTTTACCACAATGATTACAAGTAGGTTTCTGATTTCTTTGAGTACCTTGCTTAGAAGATTCACCTTCTCCTTTGTATCCAAGTCCTGCTTTTCCTTTCTGCCTATGAAGATTTCGCTCATACAGTTGATTCAAGTCTTCTTGGCTTTTCAGCATTCCTTCATTGATTTGTTTTTCGGCGTTTAGGTCATCCACCAATCTTAGATTGATTTCCTTTTCAGATCTTAGTTCTTCTCTTGTGCTTTCTATTTCTGATCTTAGATTCAGAATTTCCTCATTTGTATGGGAGATTTGATCAATTAGGTTTTCTAGCTGAAGGGTTTTATTTTGGACTTCATTGTTCCTTCCATCTAATTCATCTTTCAACTTGTTTCTTTGTTCTAAGATCTCACAAAATCTTGTTGAGTGTAGCTCTTGTTCTCTTTTTAATTTTCTCACTTCTTCCTGCAGAGACCCATTCTTTTCTAAGAGTTCTTTGACAGCATTGTTTGCTTCATCTGAGCTATTTGAGGGAAAAAGATCTTCAATCTTTTCTTTAATGTAATTCTGATCATTCATTTGATTTGCAAGTTCCTTCCTTCTTCTTAGGGATTGGGAAAGATGTTTTTTTGCTTCTTTAAGTTTAGCTATGGCCATTTCCAGATCTAGCTTTTCATTTTCAATCACCTTGTTCAGTTTGAATACCTCCATTGTCCTGGATCTTTGCTCAAGCTAGTTAAGCTTTATCTTGAGAACCAACTCTGCTCTGATACCAATTGTTGGAAATATTCAGGAATTAACCGAGTTACTGAGAGGGGAGGGGTGAATCAGTAACTTCAAATTTTCTTACAATTACAGATGTATTAACATATAGTTCACTTTTTCCTTATGCATATAGAAAGCATGAAACTTAAAAGCATTCACAACAATGACACATAGATTTGGTTACCCAGAAACCTTCCAAAAAGAAAGTAAAACTGGGGTGGGGATGAAACCCACAAAGCTTTAGTACTGCAGAATAAAGTTGGCCGGTTAAGGCTTACAATTTGATCACTTCTGATGATCTGCCCTGCTAGGAGCAATAAGGATTGCTAAATCCACCCTGTTAAAGGATTTACAAACATACAATGAAGTATGCACTCGGTAAAGAGATTTTACAAAAGACTGTTAAGTCTACATGGTTAAAGGATTTTAGTACTGATTCACCTGTTAGGATGAAACAGTAGATCTCTTGCTTTGCAACTGGATTGTTGATTGAGATTCGCTGATGTACTGATCACCTTCTGTGATGAATTTGTCTTTGCTGTTCCCTATACTGCTGTAGCCCTTTGTAATTCGCTTATCTCTGCCTTTCTTTCTTTTTCACATTTATACTCATTTTATTACATCTTGACATTTTTACAACATTGTTTATATACAAGTCTAAACAATTAATTATAATTACAAAGTCGGCTTGACAAATAAACATAAGTGCCACTAAGTCGGCCCAAGTATGGTTACACGGTTCCTGCAAACTAACTCGGTGACTTTCTGATACTCGGCGTCCACTGCATTACTCGGCATCGTCATGCACTCGATAGAAGTGAAGGCACGGTTCATACTAACCACTCGGTAGGTTTTGAACTCGGTAAATACTGGTGACTCGGTAGACATAATGTTACTCGATTTACACTGTCCTGCTCGATTTGCACTATCTTGTTCAGTTTGCACTGTCTTGCTCGGTTTGCACTGTCTTGCTCGGTTTGCACTGTTCTGCTCGGTTTGCACTATTCTGCTCGGTTTGCACTGTTCTGCTTGGTTTGCACTGTTCTGCTCAGTTTGCACTGTTCTACTCGGTTTGCACTGTTCTGCTTGGTTTGCACTGTTCTGCTCGGTTTGCACTCAGAATGCAAATAAGTGTTGTCACTAGTGGCAATTCTGCTTAATGCCAACAAATACAACATCTGTGCTCTCAGGGTTTTGCTTCCTTTTGCTACTTGGAATGAAGGAAGAGAGATAAACATATATCAGTTGAATCAGGACATTCTTTGAATTGATACGCTTCACACGTCAACTCAAAGAGGGGCATTTGTAATCACCTAAAAATGGACAAGATCAATTAAGTGAGAAATCAAGGCAAGAATCAATACAATTAAATGCAATTAAATCAAATCAAATCAAATCAAAGATAAATTGCAATTGAACCTTAATCCAAAATCAATTGAAAATCAAAAGCTATCAAATCAATTCAAATTGATTAAATCATGATAAATCAATAAATTGTGTAATTAATCTAATTAATTACATAGTTCAAATTTAAATCAAATCAACCCATTCAAGGGGTACACATGGCTAAACAAATTAAATAAATTCAATTAATTAATTCCTATTTTCTCTCAACCACCAAATGGGAGGAAAATCAATCAATCAATAGGAATTGAGAACCAAGCTCACATGGATCAAGCCTAAATAGCATCTTATCCACTCATTTGGAAAGAGCATCTTGTCCACTCATTTTGTCCTCTTGTCCCAAGCTTTGAGGACAAAATATTTAAATGGTCTCCAAAGGTGGAACCATGGACTCAACTCTCACCTAACCTTGATCAACTCAATTACACCCCCTACCCTTGCCAAAATCTATAAAAGCAAGGCATAATTCACTCATAAATCATCCACAAATCTTAGAATAGCATCAAACCTCTTGCAAATTAGAGCTAGAAAGGCAAATATAGAAGCTAATTAGCATTTCAATTTGGAATTAACATTGTTATTAACTTTGCTTATCATTCTCATTTTAGGATTGTCACTAATGGAGGCTTGTTGAGAGCTTTATCATTAGCATCCCTAAATAGAGATCCATAGAGTGCTTAATTGTCAATTATTTGCTTAAATAGATTGCTATTTGTGGTAATTTAGTATTTATTTTGAATTATTGATGATACTAACCCTATGAAGGTACTTTCTATTAGGCCTCATAAATTTATAATTTCGGAGAAGTAAATTTTTTCTTGCAAATCTTGTCTTCTTCTCTATTTTGCAGGTGAAATAGCACATTTGATCCTTTCAGCAGCATTTTTACCAGTTTCTTCAATGCTTTTGAGACCTAAAACAGCACATCTACAATAAAGTTTTGCGCCTTTACATGGAGTTTCAGTGCTTTTAAATCCTTTTGTCATCTGTCTTATCTTCTTTCAGCGCTTTTGCCCTGACTAGCCAGTGCATTTGCATAATTCTCCAGTGCTTTTAATCTTTTCTTGATGCCTTTGCTAAGTTTTTTAGCGCTTTTAATTTCTGCTTCAACACTTTTAAATATTTATGCAATGCATTTAATTCGATCCACGGCACGTTTAAGCATTTAAATAGAACTTTCAATAGATTCTGTAGCGCTTTTGATTAAATTGAAAATTAGCAAAATCTAACTGTCGGAAAATGTTTTCTCTGTGTCTGCAGGATGACTAGTCATAAAAGAATTAAAAAACCAGAGACCAGATTTAATAGTGAGGGAAAAGATTTGACAAAAAGGATTAAGGAGGAGAATATTGCACACATCAAGCTGGTTTTGGAAGATTCTCAGCAAGAAAGCAAGGTATATGAACAATATTTGAAAGTTGTAGAAGCATATAAAGCAAAGTTCATATCATTAAATTGGATTTACTCACCTTAATCAAGTTTTGCTAAAATTTGATAAATAAGGCTTAGATTCAATTTTATTTTTATTTTCTTCATTTTGGTTGGTTTTGTTGACTAACTTGTTGAAGGAGAAGCGGAGGGAAAGGAACGATCGCCACTAGGTGAGCATAAAAATAAAAAATTCATCAAAAATGCCCTTAGCCTTAGCTAGCATCAATTAAAGGTAAGCCTAAAACTTGGTCAATTTTTGCTTAAATTGTGGCCTTGTCAATTTCAAAATCTAGTAATTAAAGCAGCCTATTATTGTTTGAGGGATTTGATATTAGGCCTATGCTCTTCACTTTCTAAGTGAATCAAAATGCCAAAAGTTTCAAACTCCTTGATTAAAAGAAAGGCTAAGTAAATCAAGCACTAAATTTGAACAACCCCTTGTTTGTGGAAAAGAGTAGAAATACTCGATTCCCATTAGTTAGTGGGTTTGGTAATTGAACCTTGTTAAAAGTGTTTGAGAATTGAGAAGTAGATAGGGATATGTTCTTCACCTTTTGGTGAATCAAACTCCCAAAACCTATCTCTTTATTCCACTTTATTGCTTTCAAAATGAACATGCTAGATCTATAAAGGGCTCATCTCTCAAGATTTTCCTTAATAAGGCTGGTGAGAGGGACAACCCAAAGTGGGATACAATCGCCTTTGCCGTGATCATCCAACCCACTATAAAATGAAATGCATGCATCCTTAATGGGGTGTGTGACAAAAGGGTGTTAAATTTTTGAACTTCCTCGAGTAGTCCTTCGGGATTGCGCAAAACTCTGACATACCGGTGGTGGGAAGCCTCTTAATATACTTGGAGGATGAAAGTTTAATATCTATTTTGAACGGAATCTTGATTAAATACCTTCTTAACTTAGCAAAGACTACCTTATAGAGCCATGTTTACGAACCAAATTTTGAGCTAGGTAGATTGCTTGAAGTATCTTTTTGTGCAAAAACCTGTGATAACATCCTTACAAATTCAAACACTTTTTGTGTAGAGGGTTAAAAAGAACAAGTTTACTTGTGGTTGTTGTGTTTGAAAAATACATAGAAAAAGTAGGAGACATCCATTTGAAAATTCATCTTATATTTTTAAATCTCTTCATAAAAACAAACAATTACCAAAGTTGGGAAAAATGATTCGAAATCAAACCTTGTTGGATGTCGATTTCTACACGCTCTCATAAACTTAAATATCTTTACAAGAAGATGACACTTGCATTGCAAAGGAAGTCCCCGAATTTGAATATCAAAGCTCTTTCAACAATCATAACCAAGGGGATAGTCTCCCAAATCTATTTGAAAAGAGACTCAAATCAATGGATAGGAACTTCGCGTTTCACGATTTTCATCATGGAGGAAACAATGACAATATCAATAATGCTAACCAAGGACCTAAGGAGACAATTGAAGAAAGAGCTAATCGAGTGGCTCAAGCTAATGACTTTCTTGAAGTCATGGATAAACTAATAGATAGAGATAGGGAGAAATTTTTCCTAAACCTAGCCCAAGCAGGGGTAAAGCTCCCACATGATTATGATGTGGATCAACTCAAGAAGAACCAAGAAGAAGATAATCCAATGAGTGCTATGACTCAACAATTGAAAATGTTTCAAGCACAAATTGACCTAATGAAAAAGGCCGTTGAACCTAAGCCATTCTCTATCGAGGCCTTGTGCCCATTCCCTTTTGACAAAAGCTTAGTCATAGCACCTTTTTCTATCAATACAATCTTTCCTAAGTACGATAAATACATGGGTAAATCAGACCCACAAGATCATCTTAAAGAGTTTTGTGCTCTAAGCATTGAATTTATGTAGAACACCACATACCTAATGAGACTTTTTCTGAGAATTTTAGGAGGTCAAGCCATGGAATGGTTCTCCAAACTTCCGCAAGGGATAAAGACATTTGAGGAATTAGCCTCCAAATTTGTAACCCATTATTCTTACAACATCAAACATGAGATTACCATGCTCAAACTATGTGACATGAAACAAAAGGATGGTGAATCTTTCTTAGGGTTCCTTCAAAGGTGGACGACCGTTTTTGCAAGGTATCCACGAAGTATCCCCAAAAAGGAGAAAATGGAAATATTTATGAACAACTTAAATGCGGAGATGAACTATAGGCTCCAACTTTAATGTCCCCCTACATTCGAAAAACTTATTGAGAATGGGATCAAAATTGAAGATGTGTTGGTTAAGAGGGGAGAGATCAATTTGTTCAAAGACAATAAACCCTATACCAACACTAATAATAATCAATATGTATCTAATTATAACAACAATAAAGGAGCTAATAATCACAATGATAAACCTAAACTATGGTTGAAAAACAATAACAAAAATTTTGTGAACGATGGAGTTGTGGAGGCACACAACTTAAAAGCTACCCCATTTAATTTATCAAGTGGAGAAAATTCTACATATAATGTGAATTAAATGAATAGAACTCCTTTCAATAATGTAAATTCTAGCAATAACAATAACAATGCTAACAGCAGTTCCCCTTCAATAATTCTAATGGCAACAAGCCTAAGCCTTTCTTCTCCACTTATCAAAAGAGAAAATTCACTTTTTTAGGTGAACCATTGGAAAATATGTTAAGGACTTTAGTGGCCAACAAAATCATTACCCTACCTGAGTTAAGGCCATATGAACCCCAAATTAAGCCAAATTGGTGGAATGATTCTCACCATTGTGAATACCATCGTAATAAGGGTCATAAAACTAATGAATGCATGAAATTGAAACACCTTGTGCAAGACCTAATTGATGATGGGACAATAAAGGTTGAAGGGCCCCAAAACAATGAAGATCATGCGGCCTTCAAAAATTCTTTCCAAAACCACGAAAAGGGTGAGTCATCAAATAACAATCAAAATAATAAAAGAGGTAATGAGAAAGTTGGTTTTTCCGATACCTATGACAACATCATTAATACTTTAGATAGTGATAAAAATACTATAAATGTTATTGTGGTAAAAGAGAAGCCAAGGGAAGCAACATCTAATGTTGTAACTAGCGGGAAGCATAAAAAATTACTCTACCTGGAAATACTACAAGAATTGTTCTACCAAATCAAACCTCATCTTCGTCATCAAAACAATATAATTTGGTAGACCAATTACAATGGACCCCTGCTCAGATCTCTATTTTAGAATTGCTCAAGCTTTCACCCACTCACAAGGAGATTCTGGAAAAAGCTTTGGTAGAAACTAATGTGCCTCTAAATCTAGATGCAGATAAATTTCAAAACATGGTAGGGCATCTTATTGCACCTCATTGCCTATCTTTTTAGAGCAAGATGACATGTCATTAAACCACCCACAAAAATTGCCTTTGCATATAGAGGTTCTAATTCACAAGCATAGGGTAAAAAGAGTCCTTATTAACTGGCTTGAATATTTGTACCCTAAACTTGGTAAAAGCCTTAGGATTTTCTAAGGAGGCTATTGACCCAAAGAAAAAGATAACTATAAAAGCCTACGATGATGAAGAGAGAGATTCTAAGGGTGTCATAGTACTTCCTATTAGAGTTGGCCCAATGCAAAAGGAAACCATTTGCTAAGTACTAGACCTAAATTTGACTTACAATATCTTACTAGGGAGACCGTGGATTCATGAAATGCAGGTCGTGCCTTCGACCTATCACCAATGTCTCAAATTCCCCTATCTAGGACAAGAAATCATGGTAAGCAAGGACTCAAACCCCTTTCAATACTGTAATAACATGAAGCCTATCAATGATTCCTTAGTCCTGCATAATGCAGAAGGGTCTATTCCTCAAAGAATAGAGCAAGGTCAAAGTTCAAAAGATCTTCCATCTTTGAAGGGGAAAGAAAAAGAAGAAAAATAAATTGTTGTTGAAAACATTCAAAGTACTACTAACCTAGCTACATCGACAAAAGGAAAAGAAAAGGTTAGTGAGGAGATTATTCTGGAGAAGCAGAAAGAAGACAAAGCTAAATCTATTCAAATCTACACTAAAGATGCTCATTACCAAAAGATGGACCATATGATGAAAAACTTTGAAAAGCAATGTTAAATCAAACAAAAGGGTATAGGTGAATACTCCTTATCCATGATGGACCTACCCTTATCTCCAAAATCATATGGAAAGACATCTAATTTACCTCATAAATACAATGATCATTTTGTGAGGGTGAATACATCTTCATTCATGGAGGAAGAAGACAATGAAATCCTAAAGTGGCTATATAAGGATGATGAATCAAGTGCACATGAAAAGCGCATCCAAAATGTAAGCATTCCCACACATCAATATGGGAAAGGATTTCAAATAATGCAGAAAATGGGATACAAATGACAAGGACCTTTAGGAACAAGAAATGAAGGACTCATTGAACCCATTGAAATGACATGGAGAGATAGCAAAGAAAAGATAGGATTAGGGTACTTGGAACAAGGGTACACTCAAAAGAACTATCCTAAGATCTATGACCAAATTTTACAATTAGGTTCTCAAAGTGACGAGGATTCCAACAATTGGGAATGGGACTCATTGTCAAGTGAGTCATGTCAAGATAAGGAAGTTGATGTTATCCACACCTACAATCCTAGTAAAGGGAAAGAATCAATTGCAGAATCCAATCAGAATCAAGCCTCAAGTTCTAGTCAAGTGGTTCTAGATAATGTCCAAATTCAAGAAATTGAAATAAATCAATAGGTAGGAGAACCCTATGTACCATCATGGAGACTTCTATGGAAGAATCTAACATTAGATTTAATCCACAAGATTTTTACCCAACAGAAACCTTAGAGGATTCTAGTGAGGAAGATTTTGACCCTAGTTCTCTAGAACATCTTGAAGAAGCACATATTATAGATTTAAGCGATACAATGTTTGAACCTTCAAATGAAGTCCTATCCTTAAACCCCATTGAACAAAACCAAAGCATTGATCCTTTGACCCTAATCTATCCGGAATTAATCGAATGGGATTCCATTGAACCTACCATACTCCCTACATTTTTTAATGATAACTTCATGTCCCAATACCTAAATGTGGTTGAACCTTCTTCTACCATGGAATATCAGGAAGGAGTGACAAAGGAAAGTATACAAACTCTCAATTCAATAAAAAATGAAAAAAAATAAATAAAAAAAATGGAAAGAATCTAATGTTGAAAACCACATTGTGGCAACATTAGAGGAAAAAGAGAAAGAAATAAAGAATGATTCCAAATGTGAAAACCCAATTGAGGCACCCAAGGAAGGGAGTTTGGATACTTTACTCGAGCGCTATGAAGAAAGATCTCCTATCTTGATCGAACCAATATAAAAAGTGAATATTGGGTCAGAATCAGAACCAAGGATCATACACTTAGCATCATCTCTATCTAGTGAGGAAAGAAAAGACTTCATCAAATTTTTCAAGGAAAAATGAATAAATTTTGCATGGTCATATGATGATATGCTAGGATTAGATCCAAATTTAATCATGCATCACTTGAACATAAAAGAAGGAGTAAGATCAGTAAAGCAGAAATTAAGAAAGATGCATCCACACATAGCTTTTTGTAAAAGTGGAGTTGGAAAAATTGCTGAAAGTTGGGTTTATAAGAGACATTGATTATGCCCAATGGATTTCAAACATTGTGTCAGTTTCAAAAGTAGACATGTCCATCAGAATTTTCACAGACTTTGGGGATCTCAATCTTGCATGTCCTAAAGATGACTTTTTGTTACCAAGCATAGACGCCATTGTAGATTTGATAGCAAGACATTCAATGTTCTCACTTATGGATGGGTTTAGTGGCTATAATTAAATAAAGATAGCACCCGAAGATCAAGACAAAATAACCTTTACATGCGCATGGAGGACATTCTGTTGGAATGTTATGCCCTTTGGTCTAAAGAATGCTAGAGTAACCTATCAAAGAGCTATGACAACAATATTTCATGACATGATGCATAAGTTCATGGAGGATTATGTAGATAATATACTGGCTAAATCTCACTCAAGAGAAGAACATCGACCCATTTTGGAGAAAATATTTGAAAGATTGGAGCAATTTAAAGTAAGGTTAAATCCGAAGAAGTGTGCATTTGGTGTTTAATCAGGAAAGCTACTAGGGTACATTTTTTCAGCAAAAGGAATAGAGGTAGACCCTGCCAAAGTCAAAGCCATCATGGAAATGGAAGCACCTAGAAACATAAGTCAGATGAGATCTCTTCAAGGCAAGATCCAATCCATTCAAAGCTTCATCTCTCAACTAGCAGAAAAGTGCCATAATTTCACTCAACTCCTTCATAAGGACATAGTTTTCAAATGGGATGAGAAATGTGAAGAAGCTTTAAACTTGTTGAAAAAATATCTAATGAACCCTCCAACTTTGATGCCACCTATAAGATGTGAGCCTTTAATTCTATACATTTCGGTGACTGAACATTCATTAGGGGCACTCTTGGAACAAGAAGATGAATCAGGAAAAGAAAAAGCCATATACTACATCAACAAGACTTTGGTAAAATATGAGTTGAACTACACCTTCATCAAAAGAGCATGTTTGGCCATAGTTTTTGCTTCCCAAAAATTATGCCACTATATGTTATCCCACAAGATTAGACTCATTGCAAAGATAGATCCCTTGAAATATCTTCTTAGCAAAACAACATTGAATGGAAGGCTAGCTAAATGGGTCATGGTGCTAAGTGAATTCGACATAGGATATGTGGATCAAAAATCTATCAAGGGCCAATTCATAGTTGATCAATTAGCAGAATCACCATTACAAGATGACCATCCAATACAAGTGGAATTTCCATATTCTAAAATTGTGAATGTTGAAGCAAAAACATGGCAATTGTATTTTGATGGTCCCTACACACACCATAGATCAGGAGTAGGCATACTTTTGATTACTCCTCAAGGATCTACAATTCCAAAATCATACAAATTGCTATTCCCATGCACAAATAATATAGCTGAGTATGAAGCATTGGTCATTGGAATAAAATTGGCCTTAGAATGGAAAGTGACAGAACTACAAGTCTATGGAGATTCACAACTAGTTATCAATTAGATCAATAATGAATATTAGACTAAAGATGACAAGATGATACCTTACAAGAATATGGTTGAAAATCTCAAGAATTACTTCACTCTCATCACATTTGAGCAAGTACTAAGAGAGAAGAATAAAGCAGCAGATGCAATGGCAACTTTGGCATCACTTCTCCAAATACCAGATCAAAGCGCCAGATATGAATTCTTGGTAGAAGAAGTTGAGCAACCCACATTTGACCCTACCCATCCTCATACCATTTGATTACTAACTGAACATGAATCACCTTGGTATGGAGATATTTATACCTACTTAAAAGACCAAATCCTACCCATAGATTAAACCAAGAACCAAAAGAAAATATTTATTCGACAAGCCACTCGTTATACCTTAATATCTGACATGTTGTATCATAAGAGTCTAGATGGAATGCTTCTTAGATGTCTAGAGAAAGAGGAATCAGATATAGCCTTACGAGAAATTCACAAGGAGATTTTTGGGTCACATTCGAATGGTTTAACCCTAGCTAAGAAACTTCTTAGGATAGGATATTTTTGGCCTACCATGGAGAAGGACACTTGTCACTTTGCTAAAACTTGTCGAAAATGTCAATATCATGGAAAATTGATCCATGTACCAGCACAAGAGCTTCATCTGATGACTAAACCTTGGTCATTTTATCAATGGGGTCTAGACTTAATAGGGATGATTTATCCACCATCTTCCAATGGTCATAAATTCATTATCACTACTACAGAACACTTTACCAAATGGGTGGAAGTTGTACCCTTATCAACTGCCACAGGAAAGTAGATATCCTTGTTCATCCTACACCACATAATATGTAGATATGGTGTACCTCATGCCATCATAATGGATAATTCAAAACACTTCAAGAACAAGGATTTAAAGGAGTTATGCACAAAGTTTCAAATGATACATCACTCATCTTCAATATATTACCCCCAAGGTATTGAACAAGCCAAAGCAATGAATAAAAACATCTTAAAGATATTAAAGAGAACAATGGACAACTCAAGTAGAGATTGGCATATAAAAATAAACCTGACCTTATGGGCTTATAGGACAAGTATCAGAACACCAACAGGAGCTACACCATTTTCCTTAGTCTCTAGAACAGAAGCAGTTTTACCTTTGGAGGTAGAACTTCCATCCTTAAGAGTATCTCTACATGGTTTGATAAGTGAGGAAGATTATAGAGTTGATAGGTTGCATGAACTAGAATTGCTAGATGAGAAACAACAGCAAGCCTTTGATCATTTTGTTGATACCGAGAATTTCAACTCCTAAAAAATAAGACGACAGGGAAGTATATTATATATTTATCATACTTTGTAAATTTCCTTCGATAAAAGTGAAAATAAATGAAGATGCATATTATGTTTGTCATTTACTTAGTTGATTAATTAAATATATTTCAATTTATTTAATGCATATTCATTTGAAATAAATAATATTTTTAAAAATTAAAATAAAGTAGGTAGAAAAAAGGGCGGCGAGAGGGAGTAGAACCCTCGACCTCTCAAGCCAACCTTTTTTCCTACCTATCTACCCTCCTACCCCTTAACCAGTTAGTCTATTTATTTTCTTCGAGAGGAATAGGAGGAGATATTTATTTATCTTTATTTCTATGTGCAGGTGAAGAATTATTACAACTCTTACATAGGGAGTAATTTCTCCTTTAATCATTCTTCTTTTTGTAATAATGTGAATTTTATTTATTTTTATGTTATTTATTTTTAATGTTAAAAAGGAAAAAGAATGGGGAGAGGGAGTTGAACACTCAACCTCTTGACCCATCCTTTATCCTACTTAAACTACCCGACCTACCCTAACCAATTGTCCTATGTTTTTCCTTGAGAATATGGGTAGTAATTAAGGTATAAATTTTAGAGTTTTTTTATTCCCTTTTAATAATTTGAGATTAAATTATTAGGATATTGAGTTTCTTGTGCATGATATTTTTAAAAGAATTTTATTTTTTACGTGATTTGCTTTAGTTAAAATTTAGTTCCTAATTTACCTAAAGTGAAAAGTGTATTAAAATTAATTCCTATTAAAAGGATTACTATGTTTTAGGCTTTGAAATATTATTAATTGATATTAATCTTTAGTTTTCAAATACCTAAATATGATCTTGAAATCTTACTATAATTTTATTTCTAATTTTAAAATTAAACTTGTATGGTAAAATGAACTTAATTGATTACATGTTACCATATATAATCTTTTTGTAATCTTTTCAATTTAGGGAATAATAACTAATTGACTTGAAGTATATTCTTGATTTTATTTTTATTTTTATTTTTTCACTTTCATTTCATTTTATGTATTAGGGTTTATATTTGAAATGCAAAACTATTTTGATACAAAAAACCCTAAATGTGTTTTATAAAAGGATTATAAGATTGTTTTATACACTGGTAGATATTTATAACTTTTGAGTTGTTATGTTACAACAAAATTAACACTTACTTTATGTGAATTCTTTTTAAAAATATTAAAGTAAATTTTCCCTATTTCAAAAGAGTTATGAAACCTTTTTACCCTAATATTTGAAACATTTCTATCATATGTTTGAGGGAATATTTTTTAGAAGGTAAATATATTATGGTGGAATTTTGAGATTAAATTTGAAGTTATATACCCATTTAATATTTTAGGTTATACAATTATTAATGTAATATTCATGTGTGATAACCAATGGTAGACAACTCATGGTTAATTGTTCAATTTTTATGAGTAATTTTATTATCCAAATACTTGTAAAATTATATCATGGGTTTAAGTTTATTTGATATATATTATTAATTAATAATTAAAATCATTGGTATCTAATTGATAGTTTAATATAATGATTTTAATTTTAAAATTTTATTGAATGGATATTTAACTTTAAGTATTTGTGTGCAGGAGTTAGATTTGCGGATCACTATGCACAGTACCCGAAAATGACAACAAATCAAATTTTTGTTGAATGGGAAATATTTCTCTAACAATTATTGTAATAGTTTATTTTATAATTTTTAGGGTTAGTTGAGGATTAGGTTTCTGTGAATGGACATGACTTTTCACAGACAACCTTAGGAAAATATATTTATATGCAAACATTTGTAAACAAAGGGCATCACAACATACGGAATTTACAATTACATTCTAAAATATTTGAGAACCTGGTTAATGCTCTTGCTCTGGAATTGGATGAAAATTATTGGATCAGTTTGTAGATCAAGTGGTTTTTGAAGTTTAATTGCAAAGTTCACCGGTAACATCTGTTCCCCTATGTTATTTTTGGGTTTAATGCTTTGGATATAGTATATTTGCTTTCTTAGAGACTATTATATTGCAATTGTAAATAGGAATTGTAGAGCTATGTCAGATTAGTTTTCCATTGTGTATGGCTAAGCATGCCTTTTGAATAATTTAGAATTCAATTGGTCTGTCCTCTGGAAATTAAAGTTCTTCTGAATAGTTGTCTTCCTGTTCCTGTTGTTAATTGATCAATCTTTAAAGTGATAGATTTATTTGAATCCGTCTCTAAAGTTACACTTTTAATTCAAGATATCATTTTGTCGTTAATAGATAAAACTAAATGAACTTTGACAATAATCCTCAATTAAAGTAATCACACATATTTTTCATTTCTGGTCAGGAGTAGGCACTGGTCTTTATTTTAAGTATAGTTAATTTTATTTATCCTTTTATCATAGCATTTATCTAGATTATTCTATTTATTCATTTAGGAAAATTTATTAATTTTAGGTTTACTAGCCTTGGTTCGATTGAACCAAAATTGCAGAGGCACCTGTTATTGTGCCTGTTAGTTGGCCTCAAAACGACCAGCATTTTTGAGCCCCAACACATTTGAAAGTATATCAAAACCGAATATCAAGGACTTATAATAAGCATATAAAGTCAAGAACATTCCAAATAGGTGACTTAGTTTTGCAAGAAAATCCCAAGAATCAAGAAGAAAGAGAAAAGAAAGGAAAATGGGAAGCAAACTAGTTAGGACCTTTCGTGATCAATTCATCTTTTGGAACTGGCACCTATAAGTTAGTTGATTGTGATGGAGAACTACAAGAACCTATCAATAGCATTCACCTCAAGAGGTTCTACACATGAAGCAGATGAAAGAGTATAAAGAAAAAGAGTATTAGATAATCAGATGGAAAGCATCATATTTATTTTATATATTCAAAAGAGATCTTGAAAATACCAAAAACATTAAAAAGTAGAAAAGAGCAAAAAAATTAGAAATGCAGAAAAGATTAAAAATAGTGGAAAATTGAGCATAAAGAAAGGCAAAAACATTCATATATGATCCTCAAAAAGATGTTGTCTTGGTGAAAACCTAGCAAATACACACTTTGATGATATGAAAAGAAAAAAAAATGGAAAAAAAGAGAAAATACAAAAAAAGAGAAAAAGGAGAAAAAGTGCCTTGGTGAAAACCTAGCAAATAGGCACCTTGGTAGCAAAAAAGGGAAAAAGCTTTAAAAATAGAAAAAGAAAGCAAGATCCATTCAATCGGTGAAAACCTTGTAAATAGATGCCATTGAAAGTCCAAGTCAGTTGCATAGCTAACAAGCATCCTTGTAAATACTGCATTCGCCAGCATTTGTATATATTGCATAATAAAACCCCATAGTTGCATTTGCAAGTACCTAAAGATTTTGGAAACCTAATCTACAAATTGTCCTAAGTCGCACAAACATCATCATATCAAACTAGGGGCAATCTACTCTAAAGGAGGAAGGATTCATCAAAATAAAACTTCAACCAATCATCAAATCAATTCATCAAAACGCAAGCGAAACACTTAATCAAATCCTAATTCCAATCCAATTTGAAGCACTCACAAAATTTGATCCAAAATCTTACATGGCCCTACCTTTATCAGGATTAAAAGTATGAAATGGATGGAACTATACTTGAAATATGGATTTGAAAACATTGCAAAAAAAAATTCCAAAGTGTTGATTTGATTGGTGAAATCATGTCTTTCTAGCGAATCGATGAAAGTATGATATTTTATTGATTTCTGAATGACTGTCTTAAAATCAAAGTTTTAAAACATGTATTATTTGTCTAAGGACGTGATCATCAAAGAATCATCGAGGACTTGTACATAGGATAAAACTAAGATTTTTGTTTGTTTGCGCAAAAGGATACCTTGGATATTTTGATGTTCAATATCATAATACCAAAATCCACTTGCAACATAGAATCTAATAAAATTGGTATTCACACTCTCATGATTGACTTCAATCAGTGACAATCATACTGAAAGGATGGGAAAGCAACATAAGAGGTGCAAAAAGTATTCAGATCGTCATAGTTGAACTAGTGATGGTTGTACTAAAATCAGGATTCCAAAAACTGCTCAATGATGAATATAAGCTCCAAATTTTTGAATAGTGACAGTTAGTTGCATACATCCTAGATTAAATGCATTTAAAGTATTTTTCCTTTCTAAGCTTCAAAAAGTAAATTGCAAGAGAAAAAGAGAAAGGGGGTGTAGTCAAATCAAAAATCAAATGAACATAAAAAACTATATGTGATCGAGTGTGTCGAAAATAAAAAACAATAAAAAAACAAAGGTACATTCCACTAGTTTGCTTGCATTTGTTAGATTCATATCATCTTACATTCATTTAAGATTTTTCCACCCTATCGTTCAAATTAGATTCTTTGCATTAGTTTGCATTCATTTCATCTTAGTTCATTACATATAGCTTACATCATTTTCATAAACATTAGTTGCATTAAGTTGCATTCGTCATTCATATTTTACATAAAGTTCAATTCATTAAGTGCATTAGGTTGCATTTATCCTTTAAATTAAAATCATTAAATTCATTACATTAGGTTGCATTCATTTTAAAGGTTCATCTCATTTAAGTGTACATTCTTTAAATCATTCATATCAATCCATTAAGTGCATTTACCATTGCATATATTAGTTAATGTTCATTACATCCATTAAATCATTTCAATTTATCATTAGGTGCATATTATTTAAATCATCCTATATTGTATATCATTGCACTATCATAGCATTATATTCATTAACATCATTCGTCTATATCACATATAACATTTAGGATCATTAATAATTAAAAATCCATAATCATTATACATTACATCATATAAGTCCATCACATTTACATACCATAAATCCATTGCATTCATATGCAGTGCATACATCCATATATACATGCATCACATTACATCACATTAACCATTGCATTATCCATCTAACACATCTATATATCATTTGCATTCATAAAACATTAATATCATATCATTAATCATTATAAGAATAATTAAATTCATATTGCATACATTCATCTATTCTATGCCATACATAAGACAACCATTTAAGCATAAATAGAACATGTGCATCGATATCATAAAACTGCATTTTGAAAAGCATAAAATAGAGCATATAGGAGATAGAATCATATAGATTTGCTTATCATGGAAAAACAACTAAAAAATTTAGGTCCAACACATAATGACATCACATAAAGTAAATCTATCAAAACTGAGAATCAAAGTCTATGGTATCATCATCATAAATCAATGGAGTATCAAAGTCTACGATATCATCATCATGAAACATCTAGAAATTAAAGTCCATCAAAATATCAATGAGTATCAACACATAAGGGAACATCAATTGATCAAAAGAGTAGAACAGAGTCCAATGTCTCGATATAAAAAATGATCATCATATACATCAATGAATGAAAGAATATATCATATCAATATAGATCAACTGGCTGAGCCACCACCACCACCACTACCATCTGGACTAGGACCAATATCAGGAGGATGACTCAAACTAGCCATTAGCCCATGTCGACTCATAGCAGCCATAAAAGCCTGCATCATACTACTAAGCTGGCTAACCTATTATCTAATCTCAGAAACATCCGACTATAAGGCTCAGACATTCGATGCAGCTGCCGAAGCCTCTGAACTAGGAACCTGCATAGAAGGAGTCTATGGTGGAGGCATGGAAGAAGATGGAACACCTAAATATGGAATGAAAGAAGAAGAAGATGGACGAGATGAAGAAGATGGCAAAGAAGTAGAAGCAGGTTTCTGAACTAGTGGAACGTGTGGAATAACTGGCAGGATAACATGTGGAGGAGCCTGTAGAGGAGGAGCCTATCTTGATCTACCCTGTGCCTGATCTAGTAAAGCCTGTGTTGCTTGGACATCCAACTACCTCTGACGCCTAGCCCTACAATGACCACCACCTCTAGGAGGAATAGGAGCAGAAACAATAATTGTAATCAAGACTCTCCCTACTCTAGCTGCTCGATGACCTGGTCATCTCCAATGTGCTCGTATCCTACCTCCACCCCTACCACCATCCCCACCATCATCATTGCCACGTCCATCATCCTTAGACTCCTCATTAATGCCTGATATCCTCTCAACTGGGTCTGAAATCTCAGAAATGGGTTTCGAGCGAACCAATCTGCATAATCATCAGTCATACCAGCATCCATAATATGCTCCCTCATATCCCATGGCAAGTGACCCATGTCCCGAATCTCTTGTTGCACTGTCCTGAAATTGACCACGGGACCCATAGTGATCTCTCTACTTGAACACGGGCATACATAGCAACACCCTATGGCATACCCAGAGTACAACCATACTATCGTAGCACTCGACAGAAGCAAAATCTCTCAATAATATGTGGTGTATGGCCAATCATCTAGCGTGGACAACACATAAATGGAAGCTATGTCACATCCTCAGGCCATAGCTCACATCCTAGGTATGGTCGCCAGATGACCTAATCCATATCATCAATAATGTGGTGCCAATAATCTAGCTTTCCCATGTGGGCCTGCACAACCATGCCCTCATACATCCAGGCAAACAGCCATCCCGGATCATAATGACATGCTATAATAGGTCTCGTCACTAGGAGATGCTCCCATGTCCACAGCTATAATAGAATAGCTCATGTAGAGAGAGTAGAAGAGCATCGATATACCACTATATGCAACTCATGATAGAGCTGTGCTAGAATGCAAGACCCCCAATCAAAGTGTCGAGGCTAAGCCATCAGGTCCTCAAGTATGGGTCCCCAACTGACTACAAATCCATGACCTTGACAATTAGGCACGAGGAAGCCTCCAATCAATGCACCCAAAATAGCTGGCAAAACTAGAAAAGAATGAAATTAGGACCACTAAATATGGTCATCATCAATTGTGGGATCCTAGAATACTCTTTGACATGCTACACCATCATAAACCTGGTCATAAAACACCAAATCTCCTCCAGTGGGAATGCAGAGGAGGTAGTATACATCCTCAGGGGTGATCATCATCTCCCCCATCGACAAGTGGAAAGTATTATGGTCCAAGTGCCATCTCTCGGCCATAGTAGTGATCAGTCCTCGATTCACTCAGACTTGAGGTAGGGGAAGCAAAAAGGACAGTTTGCATCTGCCTATGTACTGGTGATCTGAAGCACTCAGATCATCTATCATGTTGAATGGTAACAGTATAATCCTCGAATGACCAGTGACTTAAGAACTACCTGCAAAAAGAAAGTTAAATCACATCAGTTTTGAAATCAGTTATCATTTGAATTATCCTAAGTCAATCAAACATTTACAAAATATCAAACCATAATCAATTTTCCTGATTCTATTCAGAGAGGACGGAAAATTTATCATCATCCATCATCTAAATATAGATTGATAATCAAACATTCAAACTACAATTGAATCAAACTGACATCCCGCTACCAAATCAAGTTTATTACCTAAACCAATCAATTGATTGATGACGCTGAACAGTTTAGAAAACTGACTAAGTCATTTGCAAATTTTTCCTACCAGGGTAAAAGTGCTATTTCAATGCTCAAAAGCACTAAAACATAAAAGTGATATTTAAAAGGTTAAAAACACTATATAAATGGTTAAAAGTGTTGTTATTGGGTAAAAGCGCTAAAAAATTTTAAATGCACTAAAATAAAAAATGGAAGCGCTATTTAAAGCATCAAAAGCACAACAGACATTAAACGTGCTAAAGTAAAAATTGAAAGCAAAATAGGCCCTAATTCTATTGTGTAAAAGTGTTATTTAACTACACATAAGTGCTATTTAAAAGCACGGAAGCGTTGAAAAAAAGGTAAACACACTAAAAGAATGCTTAAATGCGTTGTTCTATTTGGAAAAAGAAAAAAACTAGGGTTTTAACAGGAAAAATTCAAAGTTTTTTTGAAATAAATGCATTAATCAAAAAATTGAGAGGATCAGGCACTTACCGGAGGTCCATAGGTTGGCGATTGGTGATATTGTCGACCACACTCAAATTGATGCTCTCCAATCAGGATAACCATTATCAATAGCTCGGAGGAGTCAAAGAGAAAAAGTCAACAAGGAAAGTGAAAATGAATAATGAAAATGACTTTTTACCCCTTTATATAGGCCATTTTGACCTAAAAAGGGCATCTTTGACCAGAAAATGCCCAGGGACCCAAACAATTTCACCAAATCTACCAAATCAGGGGCATTTGTCATCACACAAATGCAAAAATCAATATCGAAAATGAAATCAAAATTCATTACAAATTGACCTAATCAACACAAAATGACCTAAACCGTTAACTTTTTCAAACAACGATCAAATTTCATTTCATTTTTGAGGGGGTAGACACTTGGATAATTAGGAATGACAATAGTATCATCAAATCAGGGGTGCAACCATCAAGGCAGAGCGTAATTTTTTATCAAATTTTTTTTTGCTTATCAATCGAAAGGGGCATCAAACATCGAATCAAATCAAACTAGGTACCACATCGGATAATCTATCATCAAATCGACCATTAGGACATCAAATCAATCAAACTTCATTAGAATCTGCATCTCATATCGGACAACAAGATTGACCACCAACAGAATCATGACCTTATATTAGTTGAATCAGGATATTCTTTGAATTGACATGCTTCACACGTCAACTCAAAGAGGGGCATTTGTAATCACTTGAAAATGGACAAGATCAATTAAGTGAGAAATCAAGGCAAGAATCAATACAATTAAATGCAATGCAATGCAATCAAATCAAAGATAAATTGCAATTGAACCTTAATCCAAAATCAATTGAAAATCAAAAGTTATCAAATCAATTCAAATCAATTAAATCATGATAAATCAATAAATTGTGTAATTAATCTAATTAATTACATAGTTCAAATTTAAATCAAATCAACCCATTCAAGGGGTACACATGGCTAAACAACTTAAATAAATTCAATTAATTAATTCTTATTTTCTCTCAACTACCAAATGGGAGGAAAATCAATCAACCAATAGGAATTGAGAACCAAGCTCACATGGATCAAGCCTAAATTGAATCTCAATCACTCATTTGGAAAGAGCATCTTGTCCACTCATTTTGTCCTCTTGTCCCAAGCTTTGAGGATAAAATATTTAAATGGTCTCCAAAGGTGGAACCATGGACTCAACTCTCACCTAACCTTGATCAACTCAACTACACCTCCTACCCTTCCCAAAATCTATAAAAGCAAGGCATAATTCACTCATAAATCATTCACAAATAGGAGAATAGCATCAAACCTCTTGCAAATTAGAGCTAAAAAGGCAAATATAGAAGCTAATTAGCATTTCAATTTGGAATTAACATTGTTATTAGCTTTTCTTATCATTGTCATTTTAGGACTGTCACTAATGGAGGCTTGCAGAGAGCTTTATTGTTAGCATCCCTAAATAGAGATCCATAGAGTGCTTAATTGTCAATTATTTGCTTAAATAGTTATGCAGTCAAGGATGGTGGTGTATGGACCCTAAAATGGTCACGTAGACTTTGGGCCCCATTCTTCCAATTTATCAATTCCCTGAATCAATATTTTCAAATTAAATCAATTTCCTTGATCAATTCCTAATTTTATCATTTATTTGATTATATTGGATTAACCATTTTATCCTAAGTTTTTATTTGAATAAAAGGAATTTCCTCCCCTTTTATTAAATAAAAAGCCCCCACTTACCTCTTATCCTAAGTTGCACAAATAAAGCATTATTCCTATTTTATAAAAAGAAGAAAAGGCCTTTTTGTCTCACATGAGGCTCAAAAGTCAACACTTCTTTCTCATTGGAGGAAACTTGTGCACGTGGATTTCTCCTCTTTCAAACTCCACCCTTGATCAAGTTTTTTGCCTCTTAATCTCCATCATCTGTTGATTCTCAGTTCTTATAAAAGAAGAGCTCTCTTCTCATTCTAGGATCCCAACTTTTTATACTAATCTTATGCTGCAAGATTTCTTGGTGATTTTGGAGCTTTGGAGATCTTCTTGCATTCTAGCTTTCATTCTTGCATCATAGCTTCATGTTTATGCTTTCTTAGCTTAGATTTCCTTTCAAGCTCTAGCTTAACTCACATAGCTTAATTAGCAAGGACTTGTAATACTTTCATTTTCCTTTCATAGCTTAGTTTGCATTATTCATTCTAGCATAGCATTGCATTGCATTTCCACCTTGATTCTTGAGGATATTGGCATTCTTGCCCTTGTCTCTTTGAATCTCCCATTGTGTGGTTTACTAGCAAGGCTATAGGCTTAATAGCTCTAGCTAAGAGCATTCTTAATATCCTTGTGACTCCATGCCTAGGGAGCTCTAGGTCACTTTCTCAAGGTTTCCCATTCATGGATTCTCTTGGAAGTAATGACTTAGAGAAGTACACATTTTGAGTGTACATTTTTGGTGCCCACCGTGGGGAAGAACACTCTATTTTGTCCTTTCTTTTCATGCATTTGCACTAATTTTTCATCATATTTTGCTTGTTGTTTTGGCTGTTTTTCCGTATTTCCTGACAGAATATTGTATGACAGTCTTCTAGTATCGTACAATAGTTTTTTGTATACTCGTGCGATACTTTTCCAGTAAAAGTATCGTACGCCCTTGCAAGATTCTATTGCAGAGACATATAGAACTCCATCATCTGGACACGGTGCAATTTGTCATACAAAGAGAAAGTATCGCACCAGTATATTGCAAAGTATCGTATGAAACTTTCTCTGACAAAACTATCGCCTAGGCCTAGCAGTGACTGATTTTGATCATTTCTTTGAAATATTTGATTTGTTTGCTTTGGATTTCTGATTTGTTGTGGTAGAATAGAGGGTCACTTGTAGATTTTACTTGATTTTATTGTGCTAACCTTTGTGGGGCTAACAATTTGTGCTTGTAGGTGTTCTCTCACTGCTTGAATATTTGCCAAAAAGAACGCATGTCAAACCGTCAAATGCAGAAGGGCTACTAATCCTTTCTTGCAGGGCTACCCAAAGCATAAAAAAAATCAAGTGTTTGTTCATTACTTTCATTTTTAAGTGTGGCATATACTAGTTGATTCTTTTATTAGGCACTTAATATCTTGTTGTAGGAGTCTTTTGGTGGTAGGAGATTATACTCTTCACCCTTGTGGTGAACCAGAAATCTTGACCCATCTTTAGATTTTGAAAGCAAGAGGGCTAATTGAACTTTTCTTGGTGTGTTTGGGAGATATTTTTGAGATAGGAGAGTATGCTCTTCACCCTTGAGGTGAACCAGAAATCTTGACCCTCAAAGGTTAATCCACTTTTTGTTTAGTTTAGAATCCTTTAGCGGGCCTTCTCTTGAGCAATCAAGAGGAATGATCGAAGTGGGGACAAGCTAATACCGAGCTATTCCGATCCACTATAAAATCAAGGCTATCAAGGACACAAAACCTTGGTAGACATAGTACTTGTCTTCACTTAATGTGAGTACTTGTGGGATTGTGACCATGTGGAAAATGTTGAGCAAGAATGCTTAAGGTACTCTTGTAGCTGTGAGGTCTGTTACTTATCATGAGGTAAGGAGTCCCTTTGGGGAGCAAGAGGAGTATTGCGAACGGATGCCCTTACTATGAACCATAGATAGAAGCTACCCAATTTTTCCGCTTAACATCTTGGTGTAAGGATTGATCCTAGTGGACTAACCCAGATCACCCCAAGACTACTCACCATCTGTGTTCCTTTGGTTGTGTCATTGACACTTCCACGACCAAGCCAACATCTATTGTGGGCAACCACTTTGTGTGAGGCGACGAGACATCAAGTGTGGGCCAAGTTGTTAAGTATTGAGCCTTTGTCTTTTTAGGCTAGTAAGTGCTTCAAGTGTTCTCATTGTGATCTACCCATGTAAATGTTCTCAAACATCAAACATCACAGTAGTATTCATAGGATTTTTCGCTTTGATATCACAATTGCTTGTCTTGGCAAGGTTGATTTCACCCTTGTGCAAGTGTTTTATGACATGTTTGATCACCTACTATTTGAAAACCTATCTATTGTCTGTTGTTACTGTATTCTGAACTATGAAATCGAGCTTGCCAAACTAAAACATTGACCAAATTGCCTTTAACACTGAGATTTTTACATTCACTGGTCAAGAATCATACAATACTGAATAATCATCACACACTGGTCTAAGTTTTATCGTGCGATACTTCATCACTACACAACTATCACATAGCTTGCCTAGAAAATATCGCACTAACTACCTGGAAACTATCACACTGCTTCATGCAAAATATCATTTTGGAAGATTGTATCGTTCTGTTAGCCTAGAAACTGTCGCACAAAGTAAATTTTTTGTCTATCTAATTTGTGCCATTTTCAGTCTTCCTTTGGTCGATCCAGATTTTAGTAGGTCTCTTACCTTGTAGTTGGAAGCCTGTTTGTACCTTGGGTTCCTATGTTTTGACCCCTTGGATTAGTATCCTTTGATTTCACAAGTGATCTTGCTTGGAATCGGTAAGTTAGAAGTCATCCTTGTTGAAAAAGTAAACCTTTAGATTCTTTGGTAACATACTTGGAGAGTCTTAGTAGTCTCTTCTCCAATTCACTTCCATCAAAAATCAATTTCAATTTCAAATATAATTTGGGTAAATCCATCCTCCTGATCCATATGTGCTAGGATACTTATCCTTTGATTGGGCACCTATGTAGCAGTGTTGGTTTACACCTTTTGCAATTTTATATCTTACCATCTCTTTTTGGACAATTGAACACTTTTACTATCCTAGTTTGGTGTCGACATTTCATAGAGTCATCTTATCACCAAGGGTATTTTCTTTCATGTCGGTTACGGCAAGGTATCAAATTAATCAAGGAAAATGACCTCAAGTTGTCTTTGACTAGTTAACCTCAGTCCAGACTCATCAAAAGTGTAAAGGCAAAGAGCCCATCTTTGATCAATCCCCTAGGAGTACCCCAGAAGCTTGGTTTGACCCAAAGAGCAATCCTAGTGAGTTGAGTACCTCCTTAGCACCTTCTCAATCAGATATGGACATGAGTGACACCATGACTAGAAAGGAGAGAGAAGCAATGGATCAAAATCTTGATGACATATTTTAGAGACATAGCGAAAACATGCTATTTGGTGATGACAATTAACCAGAATCACCCCCTATCAATACCAGATATTTGGATGCCCATCAAAGGGTTGAAAGGTATCACAGACGAGCTCACCAAGATGAACAGTCACAATACAAAGACCAAAATAACAAACCTTGTGATACTCATGTAAATGCAACATTTACTAATGACTTGTTCAAACATTTGAGATTGAACTCTCCACTCCAAACAACCTCAAGGTATGCAAGTGAAAAGCTCAAAAGAATCAAACATGAAAAGAAAGCCTTTTTGGATGAAAAAGCCACTAAAGAAGAGAGGTTTAGACTCCTAGAGGTAGAGAAACAAGCCTTGTTAGAATTGGAAAGAAAAGAATTTCAAGAAGAAAAAGATAGGCTTTTAGCCCAACAACTCAATGACCAATTCAACAATAGGGGTATCAATAGTGGAAACAACTCTCCACCATCTACTCCTTCGGGAACCCCACGAAGTAGAAGGTGTTCAAGAACCCCTTCAAGATCTCCTAGTCCTAGAAAAAGAAGGACTTCACAACATGCTCACCATAGGAGACAAACACCTCCTAAGAACTCAAGAAAACCCTCCCAGTGAGCTCATCATGGCTCCCAACATGGAGGAAGTAGTTCAAGTTTTGATGCTCAAGACTTCATGAGGATGCAACAAGAACCACTCTTCCAACAATATGTGGAGAGGTATCTAGATTAAAACAAGGATAAGTTCCTAGAGAGCTTGATCAACAAGGGTGCCAGAGTTCCTTACAACTTTGATGTGGATAGAAAAATCAAGAAACAAGGACCATCCCAAGAAGAGGAGATCAAGCAACTCAAGCATATGATGGAAAAGGTGTTGGCACCTAAGAATTCCTTTTCACTTGACTCCATCTATCCTAATCCCTTTGATAGGAATGTGAGCATGAAGGATTTTCCTAGGAAGGTGGAAATCCCCCAATATGACAAGTATGATGGTAATGGGGATCCACATGATCATGTGCACCAATTCTACATTATGAGCTTTGAATTCCACCAAGATGACTCCTATCTCATGAGGTTGTTTCCCAGGAGTCTCAAGGGTCAAGCAATGGAGTGGTTTACCAACATAACTCCCCCTATCAAGACTTTTAAAGAACTTGTTCATAGATTCATCCAACGCTTCACCTACAATCTTTCGAGATCTGTCACTATGTTGGACCTATGTAACTTGAGACAAAATCAAGGGGAGTCATTTGTGGTTTTCTTGCAAAGATGGAGACGTCAATGTTCTCATTACTCCAAGACCATTCTTGAAAAGGAGAAGATTGACATTCTCATTAGCAACTTGATTCTTGAGATGCGGTATGAAGTGAGGAAAATGGTCTTTGACTCCTTTGACACCATGGTCAAAATCACATGCAAAATTGAGGACATGTTGAAAGAGGAAGGAATTTTGACCAACAAATAAAACAACAATAATGGTCAAAATAACCACAATGCTAATAAGGATAAAAGGAAAAACTTGCACTGGAATAAGAACAAGCAAGTGGTTAATGACAGAGTGGTGGACTCTTCTCAACCTAAGGATCAAGGTGTTCTCCATTTGTCTAGTGTTGTTCAAGCAATGAAGCTCAACACATCCAACCAACAAGAACATAAGCCAAGGTACCAAGAAAAGCCTAAGAAAGAGAGGTGTCAATTTTCAAAGCTTGGTGATTCCTATGAGGATGTCTTCAAAATGCTCATTGCCAACAATCTTGCACATCCTCAAGATCCCGCAAAGCACCATATTCCTGATGTTGCGGGATCTTGAGGATGTGCAAGATTGTTGACAATGGTATTGGACATGACATTGAACATTGTTGGAAATTAAAGCATATTATCCAAGACCTTATTGAGAGTGGAAAGCTGAAGGTGGATGGTTTGAACACTAATGCTGATTACAAGGCTTTCAAGGAGCCTTTTCCTAAATATGAAAAGGGGGAAACCTCTAAACCAAAGAATGGCAAGGTCGAAATCAACTATACCTACACAACTATAGAAAACGTGGTCAATATGCTTGAGGTTGTAGAGGAAAGTGTCAACATGATGAGGGACAAGGATCCTTATGGTTATGATGTGGGCTCTCCTGCTATATTTGATGAAGAACCTATGGTGGTGCTAAGGGGTCCTCGCTCTCAAAGGTCATCCCAAGCTCTTAATGCTATCACGAGAAGCCAAGATCATGTGGTTATTAGAGGTCCTAGTTCCAACCAGTCCAGTAAACCAAAGCAAGTGGCATCCAAGAATGTCACCACCAAATCAATAGTTAACCCTGAAATGAGCTATAATCTTATTGACCAATTGTAGAGAACCCCGGCTCAAATCTTAATCTTTGAGCTCCTAGAATTGTCCCCAAGACATAAGTGTGTCCTTGAGGATGCCTTGCACATGGAAAATGTCCCTACCAACATAGATATCAACCAATTCCAAAACATGGTCAATCATATTGCCAGCCCACACTACCTCACTTTTTTAGAAGACGATGACAAAGCTTTGAGCCATCTACATAATCTCACCCTCCATATAGAAGTCATGATCCACAAAATATGTGTCAGGCATGTGTTGATTGATGGGGGTGTTGGGCTCAATATTTGTTCTTTAAGTCTATTGAAAACATTGGGTTACTCAGAAGAGGTCATAGATGCCCGAAAGAAGATCACAATAAAAGCCTATGATGAGGCAGAAAGGAGTTCTAAAGGGTTGGTTGTTCTTCCTGTCAGGATTGGTCCCATGGAGAAGGACATTTTGTTTCAAATTGTTGATGCTGGTCCTTTAGCATACACCATTTTACTCGGTAGGCCATGGATCCATGAGATGCAAGTAGTTCCATCCACCTACCACCAATGTGTTAAGTTCCCCTACAATGGCGTAGAAATCTGTATACCTAGGGATAGCACACTATCTGTCAATTCCATTTTAGTAGGGACTCATGTTCCCCTCAACAAAGAAGTAGAGGATTTTAATGCAACTCTAGCACAGTGCAAAGATAAATTCAAATCAATAGACCTTGGTATGGGGGGGTATCAACTTGACTCCTTTACAAAGCTACCAATTTCACCCAAGTCCTATGGAAAGCCTTCCCAAGAGATGAGACCCTCCTCTTCAGCCATGACCATGTTTGGCACATTTGTAGAGTCCTCAGTTCCTATCCAGGATGAAAAAAAGAGGTAGCTGTCAAGGACTGGATTTATAGAGAAGATAAATACATGCATAATGAGAACTTCTCTCCCTCTCCTAAGGCCTATGGAAGAGGGTATACTCTTGTCAAAAATATGGTCTATCCAGGATATGGTCCTCTTAGTCATAGATTGGATGCTAGAGCTGAACCTCTCAATCATGCTCTTTTTGGGTGCAACTCTAAGAAGATGATTGGCCTAGGCTTTGAAAGTCATGACAAGAAAACTGCTCCTATCCCTGATGAGTCAGATAGTGAAGATGAGTTTAGATACACACCAAATTTGACAAATCAACAAGATAGGTGTGAAGATTGGGTCCCTTCCACCAATCTCCTTTGGGGAGATTCAGACAATTCAGCTGCCCATGCAACAATTTCAAGCCTAGAACAAGAAGAATCCACTATTGGAGATCCTGTCCAAGAAAATCAATGCACGATTGGTGCTTGAGAAGGTGTCACCCTTGGTGATATTAGAGCCTCCACCTCAAGGCATCAAAAACATGCATGGTGTAAACATCCCAGTCAGGATTCAAATATAGAATCACACGAGTATGAGTGGGAGTCTCTCTTTGATTCTTCCATAGTTGACATGGACGTTGATGTTGTCCATACTTATAGTTCTCATCCTGAGGTAGCTAACGAGTCACGTATAGGATTTATAGATTTGAATCCATAGGTCACTTTAGTGGATGATTCTTCACTTGGTAGGACGAATCCTGATTTGGGTAACTTAGAAGAATACTTGATAGACTCTGACTCTTTGGTCACCAGAGATAATGCCATTCATATCCACAATCTTGAACCTTCCATTGACTTACCTCTTGCTAATCCTCACCTCATTGACTGGTCTCAATGATATCAAGAGCCTGAGCTCTTAACTTTCCAAAATGACTATGAGATAACTTGTTACCTGAATGCAATTGAACCTGTAGTCTCTTCCACCAGTGAATTGGCTACAAGTATGACAAAGCTTGACATCAAGTACCTTAGTTGAAAAATAAAAAGAATAAGAGTTTTGATGGCGAAAACCACTGTGTGGTGGTGTCAGAACCAAAAATAGTAAAAATAAATGACATATCCAAGGGTGAAAACCTCTCTAAGGCACCTAAGGATGAGGTACTTGATCATCTCCCAAGATAATTTCAAGACAGATCTTCAGTGCTTGTAGAGCCAACTCAATTAGTCAACTTGGGAATAGAGGAAGCTCCATAAATAGTGCATTTGGCTTAGTCCTTGTCACCTCTAGAAAGAGAAGCATATACCAAGTTCTTACAGAGGAAGAAGATTAATTTTTCTAGGACTTACTTAGATATGCCAGGATTGGACACTAATCTCATTATGCATCATTTGTCCATAGCTCCAGGTGTAAAACCAATTAAACAAAAATTGATAAAAATGCATCCTCACATAGCTCTTTTAGTCAAAGTAGAATTAGAAAAACTCCTCAGCGCAGGATTCATAAGAGCTATTGATTATGCCGAATGGATCTCAAATATTGTACCTATTTCAAAACATGAAAAGTCCATTCGCATCTGGACAGACTTTAGAGATCTCAATAGAGCGTGCCCAAAGGATGATTTTCCACTTCCAAACATAGACATGATAGTGGACATGACCATGGGTTATGAGATCTATTCCTTGATGGACGGTTTTTCTAGATATAATTAGATTAAAATTGCTCTTGAAGACCAGGAAAAGACTACATTCACTTGCGCATGAGGTACCTATTGCTGGAACATTATGCCATTTGGATTGAAAAATGTAGGAGCTACATACCAAAGAGCTATGACAACTATCTTTCATGACATGATGCATAAGAATATGGAAGATTATGTGGATGACACCTTGGCTAAATCTAAAAAAAGGGATACACACTTAGGAGATTTAGAATTCATTCTAGATCGTATGGAATAGTTTCAACTGAGATTAAATCCTAAAAAGTGTGCATTTGGAGTCACCTCTGGAAAAATTCTAGGATTTATCATTTCAGCCAAAGGAATAGAGGTAGACCTAGAGAAAGTACAAGCAATCTTGGATATGTCACCTCCCAAAAACATTAGTCAAATGAGAAGTCTTCAGGGACGTCTTCAATCAATAAGGAGGTTCATTTCACAACTGGCAGATAGAGCTCAGCCTCTCAATAAGAACTTGCATAAAGGAGTTAAATGTATCTAGAATGAGGATTGTTAGAAAAGCATGGACTAGAGCAAGAAATACTTGAAAAATCCTCCTATTCTAATGCCTCCTATCCCAGGAAAGTCACTCATTCTATATGTTTCGGCAACATAATCTTCCTTGGGGGCATTACTGGCTCAACTTGATGAAAATGCGAAAGAAAGAGCCATATATTACATCAATCGAACTCTTGTTCAATATGAGGTTAATTACATCAATATTTAGAAAGCTTGCCTTGCAGTGGTGTTTGCTTCCCAAAAGTTGTGACATTACATGCTTGCGCACACAATACACCTCATAGCAAAAATTGATCCTCTCAAGTATTTGCTTGGTAAGGCTGCTCTCATAGGTAGACTTGCTAAATGGATGATGATTCTTTCAAAATTTGACATAGAATACATTGAGCGTAAAGCTATAAAAGGACAAGCCATTGTAGATAATTGGCTGACTTCCCAATTCGAGACAGTGTACCAATTCAAGTTGCCTTTCCAGATGAGCACATCATGTACATGACTAAGAGAACATGGAAGATGTTCTTTGATGGCTCTTTTATGCAAAATAGCTCAAAAGCTGGAGTGTTGTTTGTTTCTCCTCATGGGTATACGATTCCTAAGTCATACAAACTATTGTTCCCATGTACAAAATGTACACACTAGAATGTGCACTTCTTTAAGTCTTTGCTTCCAAAGGAATCCATGAATGGGAGACCTTGAAAAATGACCTAGAGCTCCCTAGGCATGGAGTGCAAGGAAATTAAGTGTGCTCTCAGCTAGAGCTATTTAAGCCTATGACCTTGCTAATAAACCATGCAATGGGAGATTCAATGGAGATAAGGGCAAGAATGCCAATATCCTCAAGAATCAAAATTGAAATGCAATGCAACTATGCTAAGAATGAAGATGCAAGCTAAGCTATGGAAATGAAAGTATTACAAACCTTTGCTAATTAAACTATGTGAGCTAATCTAAAGCATAAAGGAAACTAAGCTAGATGCCATGAAAGCTATGATGCAAGGAATGAAACTAGAATGCAAGAATGCAAGAATGATTTCCAAAAGCTCCAAAGTCTCCAAGAAATCCTACAGCATAAGGTTAGTATTCAAAAGATGGATGCTAAAATGAGAAGAGAGCTCTCCTTTTATAGGAAATGAGAAAGAATGGACCATGGAGATTAAGAGGCAAAAGATTTAATCAAGGGTAGAGCTTGAAAGAGGAGCAATCCATGTGCACAAATATCTTCCAATGAGAAAATAAGAGTTGACTTTTGTGCCCCATATGAGACAAAAAGTGCTTTTTCCCTTTTTATAAAATAGGAATAATGCTTTATTTGTGCAACTTAGGATAAGAGGAAAAGTGGGGGCTTTTTATTTAATAAAAGGGGAGGGAATTCTTTTTAATTAAATAAAGACTTTAGGGTAAAATGGTTATCCCATAAAAAATAATCGAATAAATGACAAAACTAGAATTTGATCAAGAATAAGCAAATGATGATTTTAGCAAATAATGCTAGCAAGGGGCTAATAGTCTAAATGACCATTTTTGGGTGATTACATTTGCCGCTCTTTGACTAATGTGTGATCGATCTGGGAACACGTTACATCAAAGAATAGATCAGCCAAGAAGGCAATAGAGATCTGACTCCAAAGTATGAAGTGCAGAGAGATAGCGAATCCTGCATGGTTAGCCTGGTAGCGACAGTACTGAACACTAAGGAAAGAGATGGACAGTATCAGAACTCGAGATGAGAACTAACATGTCAAGCACAAAGATAGATCGATCAGAGCAAATGGAATGGTCAAGCATATGCTCTAGAGAATAGTTGATAGGATATGATGTGTCTGCCCCCTCGAGATTGAAATCAAAATTAGGTAGAGGGAAGGCAAAAGCAGGAGCAATATGATCAAATCACTAGAAATCATAATTGAAGAGATGAAGAACGATAGAATAACCATCAAGTAGATATGCCCTAATGAAGACCTCAGAGAGATGAAATGAAGGGAATTGAATGAAAGACTAGAGGGGTGAGAGAGATGGGAATGAAGAAGGAAATAATGCCCCAGCGAAGATCGAAGGATTAGGCCTCAAAAGGTCAGCCAACTACGCAGAAGGGAAAAAATTTGAAATGAAAATTTGACTATCAAGATGAACTCAAATTTCAATTTTGATTTTGAAAATAGATCCAGGATGTCAAAATTAGCTAGGGGTGTAATTTTCACGTAATTCTGAGATGTTTTGAAAATTAGGTCAAAAAGTCAAAATGCTATAAAAGGGGGCAAAAAAGGGTCATTTTATATATGATGATAAGATTAACCCATTGTGATGATAGGAATAGGATGTGATGTGAAAGACAAGGAGCAAAAGACATGATCAAGAAAAGGAAAGGTGAGCGCAGTTTACCGACAAGTCCACAAAAGATGAAGGAGAGCTCTCTCCATATGCAAGATGCAAAACTAAACTAACATGAACCTAAAAAAAAATGCAAGCTACTATGAAAACGTGGTTTACTTGCAAGGTCACAAAGCTTTTAGACTCTAATTTTCATCATCAAGCATTATTGGTAGTGTCACAAGATCATACAATACACACTAGTATGACTATGTGAATCTAAATATGATCTATATAAGATAGATATGTGGGAATCCCCCCTAAGAATCAAAGACATATAAGTCAAGATGACTAGTGCAATGAGATTACCTAAGTTTAATATAACAAGATTATACTCGCATCGAGACACAAGGAAAGTCAAGATGACTATAAGTATGCACTTGCGAAAATAGTCAAGGATAATACCTTGTAGATCCCAATGTCAAGTGGAACAAGCATAAATGCTAATGACATTTAGGACCAACAAAATATCCCCACAAGAAGAAAAAGCAATAAAACATGTCCTCGTGCCCCTAGTTTTTTAGCTCGGCATCATTGAAAACTATTAGGGAGAAAACACTCATTAAAGAAATCATCATAGACAACACAAAGAAATCAATTCAATCAAGTCTCAATGAGTTAAGTGTTTTAAGTGCGTGTGTGTAGGTCATAGAGTCAAACTTTGAGTATCGCATCTGCCAATGAGAAATATTGCATCATTTGAGACTACAGGTAGGATATCTGATAAGTGTTGAGAAACACTCGACGCTAGGGAAGTGTTGAAAAACACAATTGAAAAGGTGTTGAAAAATACCATTGGAACCAAGTTGCCCAAGAAACCTGGACGCACAAAAAGACCCAAGATAAGCTAGAACAACATATGCCCCCTAGACTAAGACAAGAGTTAACTCCAGGTTAGGAGAGGTAAAGTGAGAAGTGGAGTGAATGAGCACCACGCAAGACTGATAGACATAGGTGCAAGGGTCTCAAGCAGCACCTGTTTCTATGTTTTCACCACTTGATAGATTTTTTCAGGACTTTATATGCTTTTTAAGATTTTTTCAGCATCATATATGAATTTTTTTTGGAATTTTTTCAGGATCAATAAGTATGTACAAAGGATGCCCCTAGACAAAATGGGCATCAAACTCCCAAGCAAGATCACATCATGAAGTCCCAATTTCTAGCAAGGTGGAGGAAAAGAAGGAATAGCAAGCTAGTGGAAGAGATGGAAGACAAGAGAATGAAGGAGAATGAAGGGAATAAATCCTCAAGGGAAAAATCCTCAAGAGTACCCAAGCTAGGGAAAAAAAATGTCATGCAAAGCACATTTGGACAAGCAATGAAAGGCCAACATAGGATAAGTCACAAAGGCGTAATGCAAAAGAAGGAAAGGATGTAGTCCAAAGGAGTAGACATGTCAAGAGGCTTCATAGCATCGTGTTTTACTCTTTTTTATTAGATCAAGATCAAGGGGAAAATGATAGCAAAAGGCTAGAATGAATGGAGGAAAATAAATATGAAGGCTAAAACATGAATGAAATATCATCGTAAGATAGCTCACAAGATAGCCAAATGTTCGTGTATAGGTCAACATTGTCAAGATCAAAGAGAGAAGATGGAATGAATGAAATATGTAGAAGAACTATGCATGATGCCTAATTGCCAGGTTTTCATCATGGTACTTATCCAAGGCACCACAAGGGAGTGGTTTTCACCATAGGATGAATTTATTTCTCTTTACTTTTGCTACCAAGGCGCCTGTTTCTAGGTTTCCACCAAGACAGATTTTCAATTTTTTGAATTTTTTTTTTTTGTTTCTATTTTTTTTAATTTTTTCTATTTTTTTCATTTTTTTATATTTTTTTGGAAGAAGGCAAGCTTTTTAGATAATGCTTCTTGAAAGGATAAACCATGATATGCCAAGGATTCAAAATGATATGTTCAAAGATGCTAATAGGGAAAGGAAGATGGAAGAGAAAAATGGAGGATAAGGTTTTATGTAAAGCAAGTGAGGCTAGAAGATAGGAGGAATAGGCAAATGAGGAAAAATGACAGAAGGTAGAAGGATAATGAATGTAAGGATTGTGAAAGGGTAGATGGAAAGGAAGGCAAGATCAACATCAACACACACCTTGAAGGGTGGTGAGAAGGTGGAGGAAATGTGAATGAAGGAATACGAGAAGGAATATGGTGAATGTTTAGCAGAGGTTGCGGTTCAGGCGCATGGAATGGAAGAATATTTTTGGAAAAAGATGAGGCGGAAGCCTTTGGAAGCTTGAATGTCAACTTCACTTTTTGTTCAATATTAGACTCTTTCAAGAGAGACTTTGGAATCCATATAGCCTTAGGCTTTTCATTTCTTTTTGATGATTTAGAGAGAATATCTTCAATGATGGATTTTGGAACCCATACTTGTCTTGTAGTTTTCTTCTTAGATATCTCTTTTGACTTTATGCCTCCATGTCAATTAGAGGAGACATGGTGATATTCTTTTTTTGATGGATTCTTGTATTGCTTATTTTTCTTGTATTGAACATTCAAGTTACTTCCAAAAGACTTAGGACTTGTGGAAGAAGAAGGAGGATATGACTGGTTTAGATGGGTGGGTGGATGAAAAGGATTCAAGGGTATGCATCTATGTTGATCTTGAGGAAAGATAGGAGATGGAGGGACATAAGGACCCAAGATGGATGATGAATTAGGAGTGTTAGGAGGGGAAAGTGAAGGGACATAAGGGCCCAAGATGGAAGGAAGACGTGAAGCCCTTAGTAGTGATGGAAGAGGTCCAAGGATGGAAGTGGAAGATGCAAAAGGATAATCAATAAGTTCATCAACATCTATATGAAAACCAAGGACATCAGCATCTTTAGAGTGAGCATTAGGATTTTCAATAGGATCGTGAACATCTTGAATAGGAGAAACTTCTTCGATAGGATTTTTCAAAGCTTGCAAAGACTTAGGAAGAGTAGAAAGTGGAAGCGAACATAGAGTGGTAGAACAAGAAGATGGAAGTCTTTGATCTTGACAAGGATCTTTGGATAGCATAAGCGTAGAATTTTTCTCTTGATTTTCAATAGGCTTAATATTGGGAGTAACAACACTATTTTCAATAACCTTAATGGAAGTATTATCTTTGGAAAGCGCAAGTGTAGTAAGGTTATTTTGATTGTCAATAAGCTCAACGGTGTAAGTAGTAGCTTGATCTCGCTTAGGAGAAGACTTAAGACATGGTGGAATGAATGAGGAAGGGTGCAAAGGATCAAAAGAACCATGAAATGGATAAGAGACATCATGAAAAGAATTGGATGACATAGAAGGTTCTTGATCTTGATCTTTCTTTATGTTATTTTCTTTATCTTTAGAGTCCTCTTGACATGGATCCACTTCTAAGGACCAAGAAGCATGTTGGAATTGTATGGAAGACTTTAGAAGAGATAGTGAAGGACTAGCTGAAGTAGGCATTATAGCGCATAAAGGCTTAGGCTCTTTAGGTTTAGCATTATTGAAAGTATTTGCAGCCAAGTGAAGGTTAGATTGAGTTTCTTTAAGAGGTAGCCCTTGAGGATAACTATAGGGAACCACATGAAAAGTATTAGGACCTTTGTTGGATGAAGGATTTGTGAAAGATTTTGAAGACTCAAAATTTTTAGGAAATGTATGGGTATTGGAGGAAGTAGGGGATGGAAGGGAACCATCACAAGACAAAGGTCCATCATTAACATAATCTTGCTTGAGAGTGTAATTTTTATTTTCAACATGAGAATTCTTAGAGGAAGGATTCTTATAATATTGATGTTTCATATCAGTGCGGTACATTTTATATTCCTCAACAAAAGTGGATGCATCATCTAGGTATTGTTGATAGAAATCATCAAAGTCTTGTTCAAAATCAGAATCATATGGATCACCATCACAATCTATCAAATGTGACAACCCATTTCTAGTAAGCACAAGCACACGACTAGGAGGACTCTTAGGAATAGCGGTATCATAAGGACTATCATATTTCTCATCATGGTATGTCTTGATAAGAGAAGTAATACTCTTGGGAGAAGAGGAACTAGATCATGAAGAAGAGGAAAGTGAAGACCTAGTGGAGGAAGAAGACTTGGATAATGAGGAATGCAAATAATGTCTATAAGAGTCATGGTAAGACTTGGAAGATGAGGAAGAATGAGAAGACTTAGAAGATGAAAATTTTTTAGAAGAAGGAGGTCGTGATAGGATCATGTCTATGATCCTAGCAAAGGAGTCTGATTCAAGCATCTTTTCTTTTATTCTTGTCTTAAGTTTATCATCCATGCAATATCTAGAAGGACTATTGGAAGAATAATACTCTTTGAATTGAGCAATGAGTTCAAGATCATCTATTCTCAAGAGAGGTTTCATAACAAGATAGTTGAAATTCATGGTTTTAGAAAAGAAGAAATCAAGCATGGAAGAAATGAATATAAGAGATGAAATAGAAGAAGGTAGACTAGATAATAAGAGAAAAAGCATCAAATAGACATGAAGAATTTAGGAAGAAGAGGAAGAAGCATGAAGGAAGAAGAGAAAGGATGGAAATGGGAGACTAGGAAGACATGGGAGATGTGGAAGAAAGGTGACCAAGAGTCATTTTTTGCAATTTGATACCACTAAAATTCATTTGGATATTGAGAAACATGTCACAGCACCTAAGATCTGAGATCTGGATTGACCAAGGAAGACTGGAAGTGACAAAAATTAACTTCGGATTGCAAGCAATAGTGAGATAGCAAAAGGACTCTGTGCGATAGTTTCCAAGCTAATAGAGCGATATAATTTCTCCAGGCGATATTTCGCATAAGGCAGTGTGATAGTTTCCAAGTAGCTAGTGCGACAGAATGTATAATAGGCAAGCGATACAACAACAACGATGAAGTATCACGCAATATTTCTCAGGAGGGTGTACGATGGTTTTCCAGTATCGTACGACTCTTGACCAGTGAGCGTAAAAAGTCTCAAATTTTTAAGGTAATTTTGTCAATTTTGCAATCTGATGGCTAATTTGTTGATTTCAAACATAGTAACAACAATATTCAGGTAGGTTTGCAAATAGTAGGGGATGGAACATGTCATCAAACACTTGTGCAAGAGAAAAAGAAACCTTGCCAAGATAAACAATTCAGATATCAAAATGAAAACTTCTATGAGCACTATCGCGATGTTTGTATGTTCAAGAATGTTTGCACGGGTACATAACAACGAGAACAATTCAAGCACTTGCTAGCCGAGAAGGACAAAGGCTCAATACTTTGCAACTTGGCCCACACTTGATGTTCCATTGCCTCACACAAAGTGGTTGCCCACAATAGATGTTGGCTTTGTCATGGAGGTGTCAATGACACAACCAAAGGAACACAAATGGTGAGTAATCTTGGGGTGATCCGGGTTATTCCACTTGGATCAATCCTTACACCAAGAAGCTAAGCAGCAAAAAAGGGTGGCCTCTACCTATGGTTCTTAGTAAGGGCTTCTATTCATAATACCCCCCTTGCTCTCTGAAGGGACTCCTTACCTTGCAGCAAGTAACAAACCTCGCGGTGACAAGAGTACCTTAAGCATTCTTGCTCAACATTTTCCTCATGGTCACAATCCCACAAGTACTCACATTAAGCGAAGATAAGTACTATGTCTACCAAGGTTTTGTGTCCTTGATAGCCTTGAGTTTATAGTGGGTCGGAATAGCTTGGTATTAGCTTGTCCCCACTTGGGTCATTCCTCTTGATTGCTCAAGAGAAGGCCTGCTAAAGGATTCTAGAACTAAACAAAGAATGGATTAATCTTTGAGGTTCAAGATTTTTGGTTCACCTCAAGGGTGAAGAGCATACTCTCCGAGCTCAAAAATCTCTCCCAAACACACCAAGAAAAGTTTAATTACCCTCTTGCTTTCAAAATTTAGAAGTGGGTCGAGATTTCTGGTTCATCACAAGGGTGAAGAGCATACTCTCCTACCACCAAAAGACTCCTACAACAAGATATTAAGTGCCTAATAAATGAAATAACTAGTATATGTCGCACTTAAAATGGAAAGCAATTAAACAAGCACTTGATTGGTTTTTATGCTTTGGGCAGCCCTACAAAAACCGTTAGTAGCTCTTGTGCATTTGAAGCTTTGACATGCGTTCTTTTGGCAAAATATTTCAAGTAATGAGAGCACCTAAAAGCACAACTTGTTAGCCCCACAATGGTTAGGACATCAAAAATTAGATAATCTGCAAGTAAAATAGCTGATCAAATGGCAAAATTTGAAAATGAAACCAACATGGTTGGATCAGGCTCATAAAGAACTTTCCAATGATATATCACACTTCAATTTTTGATATTGTATGCAAAAATTTCTCAAAAATGGGTGCCAGTTTTGTGGAGTCACAGATTTTGAAAATGCTGAAATTTTCAAAAAGATAACAGAAAACCCAAAACTTGCAAGATAAAAAAAGAGAGCTAAAAACAATCACTTCCAGGTTTGCATGATATTTTTATCAAAGGAACAGTTGTGCGATATTTCATTCCGTACTGGTGTGATATTATATCTCCATGTGATATTTCCTGATACCTGCGTGCGACAAAGAACAGAACAACAATGCGACACAATCTGTCAAAGCGTGTGATATTTTAACTGGTAAAATATCACACTGGTATATAAGAAACTATCGTATGACACTAGAAAACTATCACACGTTAATTCTGTCAGAAAAAACCAGAGAGAAAATTTTGACGAAACAACAAGCAAATATTGACAAAAAAAATGACAAAAATGTAGAAAATAAAGGACAAAACAAGAATGTTCTGCCCCATGGTGGGTGCAAAAAATGTACACACTAGAATGTGCACTTCTCTAAGTCTTTGCTTCCAAAGGAATCCATGAATGGGAGACCTTGAAAAATGACCTAGAGCGCCCTAGGCATGGAGTGCAAGGAAATTAAGTGTGTTCTCAGCTAGAGCTATTTAAGCCTATGACCTTGCTAGTAAACCATGCAATGGGAGATTCAATGGAGACAAGGGCAAGAATGCCAATATCCTCAAGAATCAAAATGGAAATGTAATGCAACTATGCTAAGAATGAAGATGCAAGCTAAGCTATGGAAATGAAAGTATTACAAATCCTTGCTAATTAAACTATGTGAGCTAATCTAAAGCATAAAGGAAACTAAACTAGATGCCATGAAAGCTATGATGCAAGGAATGAAACTAGAATGCAATAATGCAAGAATGATTTCCAAAAGCTCCAAAGTCTCCAAGAAATCCTACAACATAAGGTTAGTATTCAAAAGATGGATGCTAAAATGAGAAAAGAGCTCTCCTTTTATAAGAAATGAGAAAAAATGGACCATGGAGATTAAGAGGCAAAAGATTTAATCAAGGGTGGAGCTTGAAAGAGGAGCAATCCATGTGCACAAGTATCCTCCAATGAGAAAATAAGAGTTGACTTTTGTGCCCCATATGAGACAAAAAGTATTTTTTCCCTTTTTATAAAATAAGAATAATGCTTTATTTGTGCAAATTAAAATAAGAGGAAAAGTGGGGGCTTTTTATTTAATAAAAGGGGAGGGAATTCCTTTTAATTAAATAAAGACTTTAGGGTAAAATGGTTATCCCATAGAAAATAATCGAATAAATGATAGAACTAGGATTTGATCAAGAATAAGCAAATGATGATTTTAGCAAATAATGCTACCAAGGGGCTAATAGTCTAAATGACCATTTTTGGGTGATTACACAAATAACATTGTGAAGTATGAAGCTTTGACAAATGGGCTCAAAATGGGTATAGAATGGAGAATCACAGAGCTACATATCTATGGGGATTCCCAACTAGTAATCAACCAGGTTAATGAAGAATATCAAACAAAAGATGAAAAACTTGTACCTTACAAGAAAATGGTTGATTCATTGAGATGGTATTTCACATTTGTCACATTTCAGCAAATCCCTAGAAAAAATAAAGTAGCCTATGCTATGGCTACACTTGCTTCACTCCTCCAGTTAGAGCAGCATGAGTCCAGATTCAAATTCCTGGTGGAAGAGCTACATTATCCTATCTATGACTCCCAAGAAAGCCACATCATATGTACCCTTGTTGGTCATGACTCATCCCGATATGGTGCCATTTACTCATACCTTTGTGATGGCATTATCCCTGATACCTTTAACTGCTCTGAATGAAGAAATCTTACCTGAAATGCCTCTCACCATACCCTTATCTCTGGTGATTTGTATAGGAGGGGTTTAGATGGGACACTTCTTAGATGTTTAGAAAAGGAGGAATTCGATCAAGCGCTAGTTGAAATTCACAAGGGCATCTGTGGGGGACATTCCAATGGTCTTGCCATGGCCTAAAGGTTGCTTAGGGAAGGATATTATTGGCCTACCATGCAGATGGATGCAGTAGCTTTTGCAAAATCTTGTGAAAAGTGTCAAAAACATGGTCACCTAATACATGCTCCAGGCAGGGAACTTATTCCTTCTATTTCTCATTGGTCATTTCAGCGTTGGGCCTTTGACCTTGTTGGGCAGATTCATCGCAACTCATCAGGTGGACACAAATTTATCATCACTGCTACTGACTACTTTACTAAATGGGTAGAAGCTATTCCACTTTCTGTTGTCTCGGGCAAGACAGTTTCTCTTTTCATCCTCAACCATATCATCTGTCAATATGGAGTACCATTTGAGATTATCACTGGCAATGGAGGTCAGTTAAAAAATAAGGACCTAAAGCAACTCTACAAACAATTCAAGATTAAACAGCATTGGTCCTCCATTTACTTCTCACAAGGAAATGGTCAAGCAGAGGCTTCAAATAAAACCATTCTTAAAATTCTCCACAGAACAGTTCATAAGAATGGTAGAGATTGACATTTACAGATAAATTCAGCTTTGTGCACCTATAGAATGAGTATTCATACTGCTATAGGGGCTACTCCTTTTTCCCTTACCTATGGTGTTGAAGCAGTGTTACCTTTAGAGGTGGAGATTCCTTCACTCAGAGTTTCCCTCAAAGGTTTAGTTACAAATGAAGATTACCACACCATGAGACTCCAAGAGCTAGAACTTCTTGATGAGAAATGACAAGCATCATTTCACCATATGAGGGTCTATCAAAAGTGCATGTCCAAGGCCTTCAACAAAAAGGTTCGCCCTAGAGAATTTCAAGTGGGAGATCTTGTCCTACGAGAAAACCCTAAGAACTAACAATATAGAGAGCAAAAGGGAAAATTCGAACCTAATTGGCTTGGACCCTATATCATTACTACTACTTTTGGGACAAGTGCTTATTTGCTATTTATTGAGGAGGGAGAATAGCTCCCTGATCCTATCAATATCTTGCACCTGAAGAAGGTCTATCCATGATGCCTGTTTTGTTTGGGGGCATCCTTCGTACATGTTTATTGATCCTGAAAAAATTCTTAAAAAAATCATATATGATGTTGAAAAAAATCCTAAAAAAGCATATAAAGTCCTAAAAAAAAATTAAAAAAATAAATAAAATTGCAAAAGTTCAAAAAAATAGAAAAAGTGCCTTGGTGAAAACCTGGAAACAGGCACCTTGGTAGCAAAAATACAAAAAAATTGAAAAAATAAAAAAAAATCTGTCGAGTGGTGAAAACCTAGAAACAGGCACAACTTGAAGCCTTTGCACCCTTGTTTCTTAGCACTCATCCTCGACACTTCGCCTTTCTCCATCATGCTTTGTCCTTGTTGCCTTAGTTTGGAATTGGTTTTTGTCTTTGTCTAGGAGGCATAACTATGTTAGCTTTGGTCTCTTGGATGCGTTGGTCTTTAGGACACCTTGCAAATGGTGTTTTTCAACACCACCCCAAATGTGTTTTTCAACACTTCCCTAGCGTCGAGTGTTTCTCAACACTTATCAAATATCCTACCCAAAGTCTACCATGATATGATATTTTCCACTGGCAGATGTGATCTCAAAGATTGATTTTATGACCTACACACACGCACTTAAACACTTGACTCGCTGAGACTTGTTTGACTTTATTCCTTTGTGTGCTGTCTATGATGATTTCTTTGATGAGTGTTCTCTCCCTAAATAGTCTTCGATGATGCATGGCTAGAAGATTGGGGGCACGAGGACATGTTTTATTTATTTTTTGCTTGTGGGTATATTTTGTTGATCTTAACTGTCATGAGCATTTATGCTTGTTCCACTTGACACTAGGATCTACAATATATTATCCTTGACTATTTTTTTCGCAAGTGCATGCTTATAGTCATCTTGACTTTCTTGTGTCTTGATGCGAGCATAATCTTGCTATACTAAACTTAGGGAACCTCACTGCATTACTCATCTTGACCTATATGTCTTTGATGCCTAGGTGGGATTCCTACATAACTATTTGATATAGATCATATTCAGATTCACATAGTTATACTAGTGTGTATTGCATGATCTTGTGATGCTACCAATAACGCTCGATGATGAATATTAGAGTCTTGTAGCTTTATGACCTTGCAAGTAAACCACTTTTTCATAGTAGCTTGCATTCTTAGGTTCATGTTAGATTAGTTTTGCATCTTGCATATGGAGAGAGCTCTCCTTTCATCTTTCATGGACTTGTCAGTCAACTACGCTCACCTTTCATTTCTCCTCGATCATGTCTTTCACTCCTTGTCTTTCACATCACATCTATTTCCTGTCATCACAAAGGGTTAATCTTATCATCATATCTATATCAATAAAGAGATCATTTTCAGAAACATGAGTCTATATCATCACATGAGAACTAAACATACATCTACGAGAGAGATTATACATGAGCATATATCATACATTTTGAGCAATATAACAAGACAATAAAACTGAAACATCCATCACAAGTGGGACAAATACACAAGATACATCACAAATCTAGTAAATCTCATATCTATATGTGTGTGTCATGATACAAAGTACAATGTGGGATCCAAAATTTGGATGATGTCCCAAGATATGACTCTATACATCTAAACCTAGACCTAAGTTTGACTCTCCCCATCACGTGGTGGTGGTGGAGGTGGTGCTGCCACTCTATCTGATACCACATCGGATCTTCCTGCCCTCTTAGAGTAGAGTGGGTCTCTCTGTGCCGTGGCAACAACTGCTATATATAATCCATGATACTAGGCCGCTCGTGTTGCCTCTCTCTGGATCTCTGCAGCATTAGCCTGTGCTGCCCTCTCCCACCGATCTATCTCAGCTCGTGCATCTACTAATTGCTAATCTTGCAAAACAATAGTAATCCTGAGCTATTGTATCTCAACCTCTAAAACCTGCACTCTAGCCCTGAGATCCTCCCCTCCTCCCCTGTCTGCAGGTTGATCCTATCCTGCATCTACCCATCGGTGAACTAGTCTTGCCGCATCCTCCTCCTCCTCATCATCAGAAACCTTTCTTCGTGACCATCACTGGCAACCTGATCTTGATCCTTGTCCTCTCTCTCTCACCCTCCCTCCCCTATCTCCCCCATCCCCATCACTCCCATCACCACCTTGTGCCAGCAACTATGCATCTGGAATAGTAAAACATGAGCCTCATATAGTATGTGAGGTCTCCGCTATGGGGCTGGCTGATGAATCCCATATATTTGTATATGTAGGGGCATCTCCACTCCCTAGGCTACACATGTGGGTGCACAATGACAATGTGCTCCCATGCCCATACCTGTGCTAGAACAACACTGCATGCCCAAGTCCTACTCTCCCTCTAGACTATCTCATGGAGCTCATGGTACATATCAGCTAGGATAGATGGGCCCCATGCTATTCATCAAGGGTGTGCTATCAAGTTGACAACCAATCTACCCCAACCCAATGGGAACCCTCTCTGGCTCCTGTCAGTAATAAGGGCTTGTGCAACTATCAAGCACACTATGCATGGAACCAGGTAACCGTGACCATACTCCTCCATCAGTCGGTCCCAACTGAGGTGTCTATCAATGATGGTCACATCCTAGAACATGTCCTGGATGGCCTATCACCCCTCAGTCAGATCCTAATCATAGTATACCTATTCCAACAAAATAATCATGTCAATTTTTATCATATGGAAACTTTACATCTATGCACATTTTGAAATATGATTATACTCACTAGATCGCCATGGCTAGGTATCCGGAGGATCCGATAGATGTCATCTAATGAGATCATCACATCTCCAGTAGGTAGATGAAAGGTGTTGTTCTCACTATGCCATCTCTCAGCCAACACTGTCAGCAACCCGTGATCTGCCCGAATATGGGGCATATCTAGTAGAAACCTGAATTCCTTGTTGATCAGGTCATCTCTCCCAGGAGTATCTAGATCTCTATCACAACGTAGTATGGTCACTCTCAGAGCTCTGATAAGGAGCACTAGAAAGGCCTCTTGCAAGCCATAATCCCAAACTAGATGTCAGAACATATCATGATGGATGCCTAAAATTAGTACAAGAAATCTTAAATGCAAAAATTGTCTAGACCCATGTCATATTGTTCAAATTTAAAACCATGTGATATTTCTTATTACATTGGTGTGATACTATTTTTTGATATTGTATCGTGTGATAATTTTCTCAATAGCAGTATGATACTATTTTCTTGTATGATAGTTTGCACAAGATCGCACGATGTTTTGTCCAGTATCGTGTGATACTGGATTGAACATTTGTGCGATACTTTGTGGACCTGAAAACTATCGCACGATAAAGAGTATTGAAGGTGTGTGATACTTTAAAAGTGTCGCATGAACTTTCACATCACTATAATTTGAAATATTAAAAACATGTTTTAAAATGCCATAAATAGCTCATAAATGACTCAAAAAGCTAGTTTTCCTAAAAACTTACCGGGGCACCATACTGAGGAGGTCGGTTGTGCAACTGACCATGCTTGAATCGATGTGTGTGGACTGGAATTGTTGCTTTCTAGGCCACAATCTCTCTCTAAGCTCTCAAAGTTCTCAATATCACAGAAGACAAATGAATTTGAAAATGACCTTTTTACCCCTTATATAGCATTTTGACTTTTTGACCTAATTTTTAAAATATCTCAGAATTTCACAAAAATTGTACCCTTGGCTAATTTCAATGTCCTGGATCCATTTTTGTGATCAAAATCAAAATTTGAGTTCATCTTGATAGTTAAAATCACAATTCAAAATTTCTCCTTCTTTTGCGCAGTTGGCTGACCTTTTGAGGCCTAATCCTTCGATCTTCGCTGGGGCATCTTCATTTCTTCATCCCCATCTCTTTCAACCTTCTAGTCTCACATTCATTTTCATTCACTTCATCTCTTTGAGGTTTGACTTCATTTTTATCCTATATCTTTCTCAGTCAAACCTAGTCAAACTAGGGCATATCTTCACTGCTTGATGGTTATTCTATCATCTTTCATCTTCGATTATGATTTCTAGTGATTTGATCAACTTTATCAATTTACTGTTTCTCCTTTTGATTTCAATTTTGAGGGGGCAATACCTATCAAACTTCAATCCTTGATTCGGCCTATCAATCGAACCTTGAGATTCTTATCTCTTATTTCAGACTTGACAATCACCTATTTACATGGGTGTTGGTCTTGTCTTTTTCAATCAGCTTATCTTTGTCCTGATATGTTCCCATTCATCAAACACATGTCTAGATTGTTTTGTGATCCCAAATTGACCTCACACTTCAACTTCATTCTTTGACTACATGTGATCCCAAATCAATCTCACATTAGTCAAAGAGGGGCAAATGTATGCACCCTAAAATGGTCGCCTAGACTTTGGGCCCCATTCTTCCAATTTATCAATTCCCTAAATCAATATTTTCAAAAAATCAATATTTTCAAATTAAATCAATTTTCTTGATCAAATCCTAATTTTATCATTTATTTGATTATATTGGATTAACCATTTTATCCTAAGTCTTTATTTGAATAAAAGGAATTCCTTCCCTTTTTATTAAATAAAAAGCCCCTACTTACCTCTTATCCTAAGTTGCACAAATAAAGCATTATTCCTATTTTATAAAAAGAATAAAAGGCCTTTTTTGTCTCACATGAGGCTCAAAAGTCAACACTTCTTTCTCATTGGAGGAAACTTGTGCACATGGATTGCTCCTCTTTCAAACTCCACCCTTGATCAAATCTTTTACCTCTTAATCTCCATCATCTGTTGATTCTCATTTCTTATAAAAGAAGAGCTCTCTTCTCATTCTAGGATCCCAACTTTTTATACTAATCTTATGTTGCAGGATTTCTTGGTGATTTTGGAGCTTTGGAGATCTTCTTGCATTCTAGCTTTCATTCTTGCATCATATCTTCATGTTTATGCTTTCTTAGCTTAGATTTCCTTTCAAGCTCTAGCTTAACTCACATAGCTTAATTAGAAAAGACTTGTAATAATTTCATTTTCCTTTCATAGCTTAGTTTGCATTGTTCATTCTAGCATAGCATTGCATTGCATTTCCATCTTGATTCTTGAGGATATTGGCATTCTTGACCTTATCTCTTTGAATCTCCCATTGTGTGGTTTACTAGCAAGGTTATAGGATTAATAGCTCTAGTTGAGAGCATTCTTAATATCCTTGTGACTCCATGCCTAGGGAGCTCTAGGTCACTTTCTCAAGGTTTCCCATTCATGGATTCTCTTGGAAGTAATGACTTAGAGAAGTGCACATTTTGAGTGTACAGGTGGATCCAATGAAGGACAGTCCAAACGTTGCAGCCAAAAGAATTACACAGTGGAATACTCAACACAAAAGACAACACGTTAAATGTTTCAAGTAATTTGCATTAACATGCTCGGCTATAAGGCCTTCTGGGTTAGGGCCAATTACAAAATGAAACAATTCTGCAAGATCCACAACCAGATCCAATACAATCTCAACTAGTTCAGCTCTGAAGACAATCGAAAGTTGATGGAAACCCTAAGGCAAATCTAAACTTGAGCTCACAAGCCTCCAAGAAATCTCCTTGTTCCCAAGTATACAAACCCCTTGCTCTGCTACAAAGGACTATCAAATTACAATATGATCTGCAAGAACATCAAGAACTTTTCCACAGCTTCGCTCTCAAGCTTCACATCTAAATTCCAGATCTACTAAGTCTCCAAATTCTGATTTCCCAACTGTGTCCTTAAACATCTACCCAAGCCCTCCTTAAATACTAATCATCAACCACAAGTCAGCTGGATGAAACCCTTAACTCCCCAAAATAAAGAATTAAATGCCATAGAAGTCAGCTTGCAAATGTATACAAACATTTAATTCTACATGTTAGCCAAAGACAATGGCTACCAACAATTAATTCACCAAGTCGGCTCAACAAATCACTCAAAACTCCAGTCGGTAAGTCAAAACTACCGAGTGACAGTAAAATTACCAAGCATGCCAGGCATCGCCAAGCACCAGTTTCGACCGAGCACCACAGGCATGACCAAGAAATAACTTTACCGAGCACCAAAGACTACCGAGTTCCTTCAGTGACCAAGCCTCCTTCAATGACTGAGACCGTCGGTCAAGGATGCAATTGAGTAAAAACCAGCCAAAACACAAACACTAAATGTAGTTTACCGAGGACAAAGAATGCCCCTGCCTTAACCTTGGATGCCCCTGCATCAAATAGATTGCTATTTGTGGTAATTTAGTGTTTATTTTGAATTATTGATGATACTAACCCTATGAAGGTACTTTTTCTAGTACATAGCTACAACACAAAACATCTAATTATGAACTTGTTAAAGTTATAAACAAGATGAAGATGAGGTAGAAGAGGCTTTGTCTACACCTAGGAATGAAATAGGAATTATGCTGATACATACCTGAATTTTAGACAATCAGGATCTTGAAAACATTTGTAACTACTAATTTAAGATCTTGTGGCTATAACCTATCTCTGGAATGATTTTGAGCCTATTTTGAGAGGTACAAAATGTTTCAAACATCCTGCACCTAGGAACAGAACATTCCAAATATTATATTCTAAGTACTTTTGACAAGAATTTTTAGGGTATCCCCACCAACTCCCAATCTTCCCAAAAAAGTTCCAATAGTTGTGTAGCCTATTCCTGCACACAAAAAATATGAGAAGAAGGTTTTGGAAGGGGGTTGGTGATGCAGGAGCATCTTGGGTGTAAGAGCAATCTTGCATCACCCAAAAATATTTCTATTTTTGTATTCAATAAGGGCTATCTTGTGCAGAGTTGCTATTTATGGAAACTTTCTATTTTTAGTAAGTTGGTCTTATGATCTTAGAATGTCTGATTTTACATATGGAGGTTCATCTCAGTCATATCAGCCTGCCAGCAAAGTTTCATGGCTAGATCAGGTGTAGTTTTGAAGATATTGAAGATTTTTGGTATTGGCAGCAGGGTACAAAAACTTTGAACTCAGTTTTGAAGGCTTTAGAGGCCACAAATGAGGTTGAAAATTTGGGTGATGGGTGCTTTGCGCAGGTCAAGTCTGTAGAGCGCTTCGTGGCATTTCCAGAATGGGGTTATAATAGCCAATTGGGTCAATGGGCGATGACTTATGGTCTTTGGAAGTTGGGTCACCTGAAATGGCAGAAAATAATTTTTCTTCAAAATTTTTGTTTGGGTTTCAAAACTCATTTTGAGCTGAATTTGATGTAATAAATTGTAAAATAAAATAATTCTAAGTTTGGTCGGCCCTAAGGGCTAAATTTCTAGAACCTTCTCGGGTGGTGGAAATTGCCTGTATAAAGAAGACCTGTAGTGTTGTCTAGAGTAGTTCTGGGTAGTAGATCTTGGTATTGATTTGAGGCTTTGTCCTACAGAATATTGTAAGGGAATGTCCATGTGGCTTTACATATTGTAATTCTGAAAGTTTGTAATTTCACATTTGTGGAGATAATAAGAAGCCAATTTTCTGTTCTTGCATATTATTGTTGTTGTTTCTCTATTTCTGTTATGTGTTTGTGGTATTAAGGGGAGCACCCTTCATCAAGTGGTATCAGAGCAGGAGTTCTTGAGTGTGTAAATAGATCACCGACTGTGAGGTAGTTTGCACTAGGACCGTGGTTAGGGTTTCAGTGCACATCGCGAAAATGCCTCCACGGAGAGAACATGGCAGAAGAGCTGGTGCTGTGACACCTGAGGTTAGAGAGCTGCAAAGACAAGTGCAAGCATTGCAAGAAGAGATTCACAAAGGAATAAATCTTAATGTTAGAGATGAAAGTGAGGATGAAGCTGAAGAAGAATATCAAGAAGGAGAAGCTGAAATTGTGAATCAGGAGGAAGAAAGATTTTTTGGGTGATTTCCAAGATTGGGAAAAGACCTAAGATTGAGGTTCCTACATTTTTTGAAAATCTTAACCTAGAGGAATTGATCGATTGGATCAATGAATGTGAGGAATATTTTGAGTATGAAGATGTTGATTATCCTGATAGGGTCAAATTTGCGAAGGCCAGACTGAAAGGTCATGCAAAGATCTGGTGGCAAGAAATTCAATTGGAGCAAAATAGAAGAGGGAAAGATAAAATCACAAGATGAGATCGGATGGTGGATAAATTGAAGTGACAATTCATTCCTGTTGATTATGAGCTTGACCTACTAAAGAAAATGCAAAGTTTGAAGCAAGCAGGAAGATCTGTTCAGGAGTATACAAAAGAGTTCTATCGACTCCTCATTAGAACAGGCCATACAGAAGCTGATAAGGAGAAAGTTGCTTGATACCTTAATGGGTTAAGGCCAAGCATTTAGGAGGAGTTGAATTTGGTTCAAATGAACAGTATTGAGGAAGCATACCAGTTTGCCTTAAAAGTAGAGGAAAAGCTGAACAAGAAGTTTGAGAGTAGACAAAATGGAAGAGGTCATGGTGGAAGATCTGGTGGATGGTCATATGGTGGCCGAAATGAAGATCCGAAAAAGAAGGATGAGGCCAGTAGCAGTTAGAATCAGAGAGGAAATAATTCCAATCATTTTCAGGATCAGAGTAATAGAGATCAGAGAGGAAGAGGAAGAGGACAAGGATCTGGAAGAGGAGGCTTTCATGGAACATGTTTTCACTATGGAGAAGAAGGTCATAGGGCATTTGAATATCCTCAGCACCAAGGCAGAACAGACAGGAGAAATGAAGGCTAGGCCAGAGTTGCACATGTAGATGAAGATGCTAGATCATCAAATTCTGAAGATGCTGAAAGATGAGAAACGCTAATTAATAGAAGAGTCTTGCTGAGTGGTGAGAATGAACCTAAACAAAGGAGGAGCTTGTTTCGCACTAGATGCAAGTGTGAGGGTAAATGTTGTGATGTGATTATTGATAATGAAAGCACTGACAATTTGGTGTCAAAAGAGATGGTGACAAAGTTGAAGCTCAAGAGACAGAAACACCCACATCCATATCAGATTGCCTGGGTGCAGGATGACCACAAAGTCATGGTCAGTGAACAGTGCCTGGTAAAGTTTAAGATCGGTGGGTACCAAGATGAGGTACTATGTGATATCATCTCTATGGATGCATGTCATATGTTGTTGGGTAGACCGTGGCAGTTTGATAGATGTGTTGTACACGATGGTCATGTGAATACCTATTCCCTGACAAAGGATGGAGTGCGACATAAGCTAAAGCCATTGAAGGAGACCGAAGAAAAGGTATGTGGTAATGCAAGAATAACATTTGTTGATGGAAGAAAATTTCTAGATGGTATGAGGCATGAGCATGTGTGTTTTGCTTTAATTCCAAAAGTTGGTAAAGAAGAAGTAGAGGATGTACCTATAGAGGTTGCAGATTTGTTGAATGAGTTTCAGGATATTGTATCTGATAATGTACCTGATGGATTACCACTAGTAAGGAAGATTAGTCATCAGATGGATCTGATTCCAAGAGCCAGTTTTCCAAACAAGGCAGCACATAGAATGACACCAGTAGAAAGTGAAGAGTTGAACAGACAAGTACATGAGTTATTGCAGAAGGGGTTGATTCGAGAGAGTCTGAGTCCCTATGCTATACCAGCGGTATTAGCACCAAAGAAGAATGGAGAATGGAGGATGTGTATAGATTCTAGAGAAATAAATAAGATCACAATCAAGTATAGGTTTCCATTGCCACGAATGGATGATATTATGGACTGTTTGAGTGGAGCTGTGTATTTCTCAAAGATAGATTTGAAGAGTGGATATCACCAGATTCAGATCAGAGAAGGAGATGAATGGAAGACTGCCTTCAAGAAAAAGGAAGGACTGTATGAGTGGTTAGTCATGCCTTTTGGGCTAACCAATGCACTAAGCACTTTCATGCGGCTCATGAACGAGGTTCTGAAAGAATTTCTAGGTAAGTTTGTCATTGTTTACCTAGATGATATTTTGATTTTTAGCAAGACATTGGAGTAACATATGATGCATATTCGTATAGTGTTGAGAAGTTGAGAGATGAGAAATTGCTGATTAATTTGAAGAAGTGCAGTTTTGTGAAGAAAGAGTTAGTGTATTTGGGATTTGTAGTTTCAGCAGAAGGTCTAAAAATGGACCTAGAGAAGGTACAGGCTATCCTTGAATGGCCTACTCCAAGGAGTGCTACTGAGGTAAGATCTTTTCATGGTTTGGCTAGCTTTTATAGAAAGTTTATCAGAAATTTTAGCAGTATTTGTGGACCCTTGACTGAAACAATGAGAGGGGATAGAAAAGAGTTTAAGTGGACTAATGGGGCAGAAAAGAGTTTTCAATTGTTGAAACAAAAAGTTACAGAACAACCTGTTTTAGCACTTCCAAATTTTAATAAGGTGTTTCAAGTAGATTGTGATGCTAGTGGTACTGTAATAGGAGCTGTTATGAGCCAAGAAGGTAAACTTGTTGCTTATTTCAGTGAGAAGTTAAATGATGCCAAGAGAAAATATTCTGTCTATGATTAGGAATTTTATGCTATAGTTCAGGCATTAAAGAAGTGGAGACATTATCTGCTTTCTAAGGAATTTGTTTTATATACTGATCATCAAGCATTGCAATATTTGAATAGTCAAGGAAAGTTGAATCAGAGGCATTTGAAATGGGTTGAGTTTTTGCAGAGTTATACATTTGTTTTGAAACACAAGAGTGGAAAGTCTAATAGGGTTGCAGATGCTCTTAGAAGAAGGCAACTATTGCTGACAGAGATGCAGATTGAGGTGGTTGGGTTCAAGGAACTCAAGAATTTGTATCCAGAGGATCTTGATTTTGGTGAAGCTTGGAAAGCTTGTAAAGAGCCTGTTACTCTAGATAGGATGAAATGGCTGGATTTCATCATCCAAGATGATATGCTATTCAAAGGGAGTTAGTTGTGCATTACAAGAAGTTCTATGATGGAGAATCTCATCAAAGAGAAGCATAGTGGAGGATTGGCTGGACATTTTGGTCATGATAAAACCCTTACTTTGGTTGATGAGAATTATTATTGGCCGTAATTGCAGCAATATGTGAAGTTTTTATAGAGTTGCAAAGTATGTCAGATGGCGAAAGGAGTGAAGCAAAATACAGAGTTGTATCAGCCATTACCTATACCAGAGAAGTCTTGGGAGGATATCAGTATGGACTTTGTTCTTGGTTTACCGAGGACACAGCGGGGACATGATTCAATTTTTATAGTAGTTGACAGATTTTTGAAGATGGCACATTTCATTCCCTGCAAGAAGACTAATGATGTTGTTCATGTAGCATAATTGTTTTTTCAGAGAAGTGGTGAGACTACATGGTTTGCCAAAGACCATAGTTTCAGATCGAGATAATAAGTTTGTTGGATATTTCTGGCAGACATTATGGAAGAAGTTGAAGATAGATTTGAATTTTAGTTCATCACATCATCCACAGACTGATGGACAGACAGAGGTGGTGAATAGAAGTTTGGGAAATCTGCTGCGATGTTTGGTTGGAGATAAGCCAACAGGATGGGATTTGATTTTACCACAGGCAAAATTTGCATACAATAATTCTGTCAACAGGAGCACTAGTAAATCACCAATCCAGATTGTATATGGAAGTAGTCCAAGAAATGCATCTGAGTTGAGAAAGATAGATAAAAGAGAAATAAGTAGTGCTGAAGCTGATGATTTTGCAGAACATTTGAAGAACATCCATAAGGAGGTGAGGAAGCATATTACCAAGATGAATGTGCAGTATAAGACTAAGGTAGATGAGAAAAGGAGGCATAAGGAGTTTCAGGTTGGGGATGAAGTCATGGTTCATTTGCAAAAGGAGCGATTTCCAGTTGGTACGTATAACAAGCTGAAAATGAAGAAGTTTGGACCATGTAAGATACTGAAGAAGCATGATTCAGGAAATGCATATGAGGTAGGATTGCCTACTGAGCTAAACATTTCACCAGTGTTTAACATTTTAAATTTGACAGAGTATCATGAAAGAGGTGTTGAAGATGAGGTTGTAGCAACATAGTGGAGTATTCCAGCAACCAGTTCAGATATCAAGGAGATTGAAGACATACTAGACAGTCGTGTTGGCAGAAGCACAAGGAACAGGACATATGAAGAGTATTTGGTCAAATGGAAAGGATGACCTGTTGAAGATTCATCATGGCTAACAAAGGAGGAGGTTAACCGTCTTTGTTTTCCTCTGCACACCTGAGTCGTGACAGGGTCACTTCTCAAATTACCCTAGGTGTCTGATGCAGGAGCATCCTGGGTGTAAGAGCAATCTTGCATCACCCAAAAATATTTCTATTTTTGTATTCAATAAGGGCTATCTTGTGCAGAGTTGCTATTTATGGAAACTTGCTATTTTTAGTAAGTTGGTCTTACGATCTCAGAATGTCTGATTTTACATATGGAGGTTCATTTTAGTCATATCATCCTGCCAGCAAAGTTTCATGGCTAGATCAGGTGTAGTTTTGAAGATATTGAAGATTTTTGGTATTGGCAGCAGGGTACAGAAACTTTGAACTCAGTTTTGAAGGCTTTAGAGGCCCCGGATGAGGTTGAAAATTTGGGTGACGGGTGCTTTGTATGGGTTAAGCCTGTAGAGTGCTTCGTGGCATTTCTAGAATGGGGTTATAATAGCCAATTGGGTCAACGGGTGATGACTTATGGTCTTCAGAAGTTGGGTCACCTGAAATGGCGGAAAATAATTTTTCTTCAAAATTTCTGTTTGGGTTTCAAAACTCATTTTGAGCCGACTTTGATGTAATAAATTGTAAAATAAAATAATTCTAAGTTTGGTCGGCCCTAAGGGCTAAATTTATAGAACCTTCTCGGGCGGTGGAAATTGCCTATATAAAGAAGGCCCGTAGTGTTGTCTAGAGCAGTTCTAGGTAGTAGATCTAGGTATTGATTCGAGGCTTTGTCCTACAGAATATTGTAAGGGAATGCCCATGTGGCTTTGCATATTGTAATTCTGAAAGTTTGTAATTCCACATTTGTGGAGATAATAAGAAGCCAATTTTCTGTTCTTGCATATTATTGTTGTTGTTTCTCTATTTCTGTTATGTGTTTGTGGTATTAAGGGGAGCACCCTTCATGAGTTGGTCTTGGTTAAACCCCTGTTTAGGCATCAACCTTGAAAATGTAATGAAATTGCATAAAGGAAAGAAGAAATAGAAGCTAGATCTTAATCATGAATTACATCATGCCTTGATGATGCAATGCTTTTTTTTAATGTAATCACAGGTGTTAATGCAATAGCTTGAAATCCACAAAAACTGAAAAGGAAACAATGAAAGATAAGCCTTGTGCAATGGATGTTGTAGTTTTCCACAATGCTTGATGAAGAAGAAGAATGTTTTCAAGACTTGAAGACTTGGATGCAAAATTGTAGAAAAAAAATTGAATTCCAATTTTTTGATTGCTTCTTGATCATGTTGGTTCAAAAATAGTAATGGATGTACCAAAGTGAGGAGAGATAAGGTGTTTATATACCTCATCCCACATTTCAAGACAAACAAATAAGCCATAAGTAGCCACAAGATATAATTTCCCACTAAAATCCCAATATAGGTGTTGGTTTGTGGTGACTAATCAAGCAAGTATTGTACAATTTTCATTTATTGTGGGGTAAAATTTTTTGGGGTTAACTCGTCAAGCATTTTTGAATTGACACATCAAGCATTTCCTTAGGTTGACTCGTCAAGATTTTCACTAGGTTGACTTGTCAAGTATTTTTTAGGTTAACTTGTTAACCAACATGAGTCTTGTTATAATGGCTTAGGGTTAGGGTGCTCTCAATATATGAAAATTTCATAGCTTCTTGCAGTCGTATTGAGTTACAAGGAATTGTAGATTGTAATAGGAAGAAATTACTAGATAATAAGATTGGACTCTCTATTTGGTGGATGTAGCCCAAGATTGGGTGAACCACATTAAATCTTTGTATCTTCTTGTTCTAATTATGTGTTCCTTATTCATTTGCATTATTGATTATGTTTGCATGAAACTGTTAAATTTCTGTTTGCTAATCCTAACAATAGAGATCTAGGCCAAATTTGGGCCAAAATATGAAAGAATAGATTGTTTCTAATATTTTTTTCATGGGTAAATAACGTTTCAAAATCAACCCAAATTTGAACTAGGTGCCAAGATCATAAGGTAGATGCTAGTTTAGAAGGCACAATTGATTCAAGATCAAGAAAAGGTACAAAGGTCACAAATGGTAACATAGGGCCTATGTAGGCTAATAAATGATTGAAGAGGAGAAATAATAAAGGAGCACACTTAGGAATAAGGGTTTCCGTCAAGTGTTGAAGAAATTGAATCAATAGAGGACTTATAATATTAATTTAAAGGTCTAATGAGCATTAGGAAAGCGTGAAATCAATGTGGGAACCCATACATACTAAAATGGGGCTAAAATAAGCATATAATTATAGATGCTAACTTTTTAGGAAAATACACTTCTATACAATCCCTAAAAATCCAACTTTGTAATGAACCAATTCTCAGTATCTTCAACATCATTTTTTCACCTTTGAAATTGAGTTAATTATCACATTTTTTATTTTATCAATTGTTACATATAATACAATATTTATTGTTTCAAGCCCCTATTCATGTATCTAAGTTAATGTTTTGATGATTACTTTATTTAATTTTTATCCTATATACTTATTTAAGTGGTATTTATCCCATACATTTTTAATGAACTTGACATTCTTATAGAATCTAGTGTTCCCCCTTTAAGATCTAGCCATATTTTAGGTTTTTTATGATAGATTTTGTATTGCTTGTAAGGGCTCTCTCCCCTTAAAGTTTACTTCACAAATAAATAAATGCTCATAATTGTAATAATACAAAAACAACAGATAATAACCAACATTATCAGATTTCCACAATCCATGTCAATGTATTCTTTTTTCTGGGTTCAATTGTGTAGAAATTTTTTAGCATCAACATTTCAGATCACACTACATGATCCATCATCAGGATACAAGAGAGCCAAGGATCATAGATCCATCATTAGGATGAAAGAGATCCAAGGATCATAGATCCATCATTACGACTCAAGAGATCCAAGGATCATAGATCCATCATTAGGATGCAAGAGAGCCAAGGATCACAATATGATCCTTGGTTCTCTTTCATCCTGATGATGGATCATGTAGTGTGATCTAAAACATTGATGCTAAAAAATTACTACATAATCATTGATCCTTGGCTCTCTTGCATCTTGATGATGGATCATGTAGTGTGATTCAAAATGTTGATGCTAAAACATTGCTACACAATCAAACCCAAAAGAAGAATAAATAGATAATCATTATGTTGGTGTAATTAAATATTCCTAATTACACTTTACTTAATCTTACTTAGCATAATACATTGCATCATAGTTTTTCATTGAGACACCTAGGAGTTTGCACCTTAATTAAGCACATGGTGTAGGAGAAATTCCACTTTAGGTGTGAGATCCACCTTTAGTGCACATATCACATTATCATCCTCATCCTATGGCACATACTTTATTGCATAATGGAGGATGATCCACATTTGGTGGACATGTGTTTACACCTTGCATAGGTGATAGCTTATCAACTCCTTATCATTCTCTCTTATCATCCTCATCATATGGCACATACTTTATTGCATAATGGAGGATGATCCACATTTGGTGGACATGTGTTTACACCTTGCATAGATGATAGCTTATCAACTCCTTATCATTCTCTCTAATCGCCTTTCCTATATAAGGAGGCCTATTATGTACATTTTATTCAATTCATTGGATCAATTCAATCATCAATCATTGCATCATTAATACAAGTCTATTCTTATTCATATCATCTCTCTTGTATTTGTGTTATTATTTAACCTCTAAATCTTTGGTTCAATCTTTTCTATTTGCAAATTTTTACATGGTATCAGATTCATTGGAGTGTTTTGATTAGCCTATTTGGAAAATATTAGTGTAAGCATTGGACGTCCATATTTTATATCTGAAGGCCAGCATCTTGTGGAAGAGTTTTGAGTCAGATCTGACCTCACCATAGCATATAGGAGGTTGTTTTAGTGAAATCGACTTATAAATTTGCCCATATTCAAAAAAGGTCAAAATTGAGGCAAAATTTGTTTGCAAATCGAGTCGTACGACCTGATCTGTACCTCTGCAGTACGATTTGAAAAAATAAAATATTTTTTTAAATTATGTTCATTTTCAGAACTTCTTTTCTATAAAAATAGGGGACATTATGGGCCAAATTTTCACAGAAGTTTCCGATGGGTAACTTTTTATTACAAATTTGGTGTTTTTTTTTTGTAATAGGCCCCGATGATGTCGGTATTTCAATGGGTGTTTAATTGATCATCAGAATTTTGATAGATTTGGGGTATAGATAAAAAAAAATGAAGTGAAACAACCTCATCATTTTTATTTTGATTGGATAGAGGGAGCGGGAGAAAAGGAGCGAAAGCTGAGCGCGGGAGAAGGTATGCGATTTCTTCATCTTTTGAGCCTCTAGCATCATATTCGAATGCATTTCATTTTATTTGATCATGAATGCTCTTTGAAATGATTGCATTCTACTAGTGTCATGCCATAGCCAGTGCTTTATCTCTATTATTTGATGTTATTGGTGCTTGTGCTCAAGGATATCAATTCACTGTATTCAAATGTTTGGATTCACGTTTGTTGATATTACTGGCATATATGTTTAATGACACAATTGTAAATTGTTGTCACTGAAATGACTGCATTCTATTCGTGTCATGCCCTAGCCCGTGCTTTAACTCCATTATTTGATGTTATTGGTGCTTGTGCTCAAGAATATCCATTTTTTTGAAATGTTGACTGTGGTTATCAAATGGACAGCCCGTGAGCTTCTAGCTAGGCACCATTTGTATTGATAGCTTAGGGCATCAAATGTATTGTATCATTGATAGTTGATACTTTGTTAGAAGGAAAAGAATAATTTTTATTTAGTTTCTCTATTTTGATCCCTAAGTGGCTTACAACCCTAGAGAAGTATATGTAGATTTACGGATGCAGTTGTAGGATAAATAGCTGCCAATAATTCACAATAAATCCATGCATCCAATTTGAATAGCAATTAATACAAAGAACTAGGGTCCTCTAATGGCCCAATCATCTAGACCTTGATTGTCCCCTCAACTAGTGACCCTTCAAAACTGGGATATCATGCAATCAGTGAGTGATCCTTCATTCTCTTGGTGAGCTTCTAGGTAGGTGCCATTTGTATATTTGATAGCTTAGGGCATCAAATGTATATTGTATCATTGATAGTTGAGACTTTGTTAAAATGAAATAGGACAAAGAACGATTTTGATTTAGTCTCTGTATTTTGATCCCTAAGTGTCTTACAACCCTAGAGAAGTATATGGAGATTTACAGATGTAGTTGCAGGATACATAGCAGCCGATAATTTACAAGAAATCCATGCATCCAATTTGAATAGCAATTACTACAAATAAATAGGGTCCTCCAATGGCGCAATCATCCGGACCTTGACTGTCCCCTCAACCAGTGACCCTTCAAAATTGGGTTATCATGCAATCAGTGAGTGATCCTTCATTCTCCTAGTCTTCCCTGCATCCAAACATATTGGAAATACATAATACAATGATAACAAATCTTTCACAATCCTCCTTCCCTCAAGGAACATTATCAACCATCCCTTCCACATAGCATTTCACTATTTTATGAGTGGATTGTGTAGGAACAGTTAACATTAAACAAGGAGCAACCTCCTCAACACAACTTGGAAACCATTGAATTCAATAATAAATGAAACCTAACACTAACACTATTCCTTCCATAGTTGTAGGATACATAGCTGTCGATAATTCACAAGAAATCCATGCATCAAATTTTTATAAGGATATCCTACTAATCAATAGGAATTTTCTTGAGATGACCAATGATTATGCATTTTGATGGCAGTGTGCTAGTTCAAAAGGATAATATAAATCTGAAACAATTTTTTTTTATTTTCTCAAACTATAAATGTGGTTAAAGGGAAAATATTATGTGGAAAACCCACAAACCAAGCTAGCAAATGATTGTACATCAAATTATTCCTATATTCATTCAAGTATTTCTATGCTTTAGCTACCTAACCTTTGATCTTCATCTAGAGGAATGTGTAGCTTTAAGATAGAGTTACTTCTTAGGCCTTACAATAGGGTGGAATATGATCAAGATTTGTTTAGGCTATATCTTTGTTAATACCATTGTTAGGTTCTTATAGTTCATGGTTTGAATCTATTATGGTTGTGTAAGGGATTTGTAGATGCTTTTTCTAACATAATTATTGGACACCATGATTGGAACAACTGGTTTTTGGCTATTGTACACATGAATCATATCTGTCAATGGTTCTTTGTGTTCAATAATTCATTGATCAATCTTTGAGATTTATTGTCCTAGCTTTAAAAGAGTGATAAAAGATATAGTGAGTGTTATCTTTTCCAAGTGTTTTTTGGGTGCCATTATCTTCTAGGAGTAATTACTGGAACCAAATTATGTTCTTTGCCTCTAGTAAATATTGCAGACAAAACCATCTTCTTGGTGAAGGGTTTCTTCCATCCCCATGAGGCACTATTGCATGGTTTCCATTCCCTTGTAGTATATTGAACCTAATTTAATACAAGTGTGCACTATTTTGGGTTCCATAATTTATGGCCCCTACACTATGGTTGTTAGCCTAATTAAGACAGGCCTACCTTTTCATATAATAAGAGGCCAAAATGAAACAAACATCCAGAGGTTAGGGGGTTGTTCCCTGTCCATAATTTATTATTTAAGTGCTAAGTGATGATGGGTATATCATGTAATTCATACCTAGTGTGTCTCTTTCTTTCTCTCCACATTTCACATTAGGAGTATATGTTATAAAATACTAATGAAATCAACTATTGGTCAAATCTAATCAAAATTGCAATATCAAGATTAAAATAGATCTTGAAGAAATATGGGAACCATTTTTGACAGATATTGTACAAACGAAGAGAATACTCCAAAGAGGAAATGCTTCAATGTGGAACAATTGAAGGACAATATTTTACTTTTATATGCACATCTGCAATGTTTTTGATACATTTCTGAGATAACAAAACCATAGAAAGAATAGCATATAGAAGAAAGTAAAGAATAATGATCATACTTTGAGATATTGTGGAAAATTAAAGGAAAGAATTCTTGGTGGGGTTATCATGCAATTAGTGAGTGATCCTTCATTACCCTCTTCTAGTGACCCTTCAAAATCAAGTTATCATGCAATCAGTGAGTGATCCTTCATTCTCCCGGTCTGCCCTGTATGCAAACATATTGGAAATACACAATACAATGATAAAAAGTCTTTCAAAATCCCCCTTCCCTCAAGGAACACTATCAACCATCCCTTCCACATAGCAATTCACTTTTGTATGAGTGGATTGTGTAGGAATAGTTAACATTAAACAAGGAGCAAACTCCTCAACACATGTTGGAAACCATTGAATTCAATAATAAATGAAACCTAACACCAACACTATTCCTTCCATTCACTTCTACCAAGAAGAAAGTATTTAATCCATTCAACATTACATATAATCATTAGACAGTTACATTTCCTGACTGTGTAGAGGAACAGTCACGACCAAAACGATCAAAACTACTTTCACTCTTGCACAAGTTATTCCAAACTTCAAGTAAAATGAGAAATATGCTATATCAAATCATTCATATTCATAGTAACCATTCAAAGGATCATTTTGTCAATGAACCCTCTGACTGTACCCCTGCGGTAGAGAAAGGAAACCTCAAAATAGAGAAAGGAAACTTAGTAAAACTAGTCTATGTCGATGTTTGTGAGGGAAACTTAGTCACGACATCAAGTATCATCTCATCATGGTCTATTCACCATGTTTCAACACCCCATTCACTCTTATCTATTCAACTTACACCATTCTTCTTCTCAAAGACTCAAAGGCTTGAAACAATATATGTGGTAAAAATTCATGAAATACTAAAGAAGCCCTGCTATTTGTCAGACATATCTTCATTGTCCCCCACAAAAAATTAAATAATAACTACTCTACCCTTAATTTGTTTAAAAATGCACCATATTAGATAAAGTAGGCTCTATCACACATGGCACAAACTCTCTTCAAACTCACAATATGTATCATGAGTTTTTTTAGCTAACATTAGATAATTGAATTACATATGTAGGTACCCGGACTCCTTTCACAAGCATCCCATACAGTCTCATGGATCGACAGGTATAAGTCAATACACCCTATAGAGATTAATGTATTTGACATTTTGCAAAATATCTCGCATTACTTGCTATCTCTCTCATTTGATGGAGTGCAGGTAGTAGCAAATAGGTATTTGTTAGATGTGTCTTCCTTGAGTGAAGAAAGTGAGTCATTTAGTATGTCTGAATTAGGAAGATCAACTAGAGGTCAAAAGACTAGAAGGAAATTCAATAGATGCATGAAATTTTTCCTTGCTCAAGGGGGGTCATGTTCTTATGATGATGAGAGCAAAGGCGACATCGAGGTGTCCTCTAGGTACCAAAATCTACAGAAACAATGGGTCCCCAAGGAACTTCCTCCAATAAACACTTATTTTAGTGTTAAAGGCAAGATATATCGTATTGCACCATCGTCAATACATGGTTTGGGCATATTTTCCATGGATGACATAAAGGTCTCTTGCAACAAAGTTGTTGAATTTATGGAGTATGTTGGACCTTGTTACGATTACAAAAGTTGGATGCGAATTTTTCAATATAAAAAAAGTATGCGTAGGTATGCACTCTCAGAAAATTATATTCAACAAAAAGACAATGAGCAAAGTAAAAGAGTGGCTATATACATTGATGGAAGGCCAAAAGCACCTAGGAATATTGTAGGTTTTATAAATAGCACGCGACCTCTGTCAACTATTAAGCAACCCAATTGCATATTTGAGGCACACGAGGGAAATCATGTATTTGTATGTGCAATAAAATCAATAAGTGCAGGGGAAGAGTTGCTTATTAATTACAATTTGAATCGCATAGATACAAACGCTGTCACTATCATTAGGGTGCAGGTACATACTATGTACCATTAAATAATTGAGTTTTTTTTCCAACCACATTTAGAGAGTCTCCTCACCATCCACCTCATCTCCACCATCATCTTCTAATGAAATTTATTAATGTAGTCCTTTCTAATTATTGGTTAACTTTAAATAATAACACAACACCACAATATGGAGCAACCACGTAGTGGGGACAATGATGATTGTGCATGCACTTCTTCCCAACAGGTAAACCTCTTTGTTATTGAACTACAAATTATATAGAAGCAAAATGTTAAATAAAGTTTTTTATTATATTCTTTTCATCACTGTTTCAGATTAATTCTAATAGTGTTAGTAATATTGTTGTCATAGACAAGTGGTCAGCAGAGAAAGGGAAAGGAACCCACAGTCCCTGAAGAGGAGTCCTTTGACAAGGACCTAGTTGTTGATTTGGGTGCTTGTGATGAGCCGGCCTCTGCAATTAAAAAATTCCTCCACAAAATTGGAAATAGATTGGCTGAATTGGCATCTATATTCCTTCTAACTCTTGAGTCACAAAAGAGGGCAAGTAAATTGATGCACCTATCTCAAAATTACTGAGTAAGTATTAATGTAATTTTTAATTATAACAAAAGTTCAATAATAGTTTTTATGTTATAGTAGTCTTTTATGTCATTAAAAAATAAGCGGATGTGTTGCTTTTACAACCTTTTTTTGTGTAATTTTGATCCTTGCGGCCACGATGAGGGTACTATAGCTGGTTCAGGTAGATCTCATGTTGGACTATATTTTTTTTACTCTCTAAAAATATTGTCCATGCTAATCACTGGTTTTATTATGCTCTAACAATCTTATTCTGCAACACATGTCAATGATCATTTACTATCACCACCTCATATGATGGCAGACTCAGATGTATCACGTCCTACAATGTTGGCAACACATAGCATGGCCACAGATGCCATGGCACCACCTACTCGTACAAGTATTTTATTTTCTCTATCATTATATATATGTTTATTTCCCTTGAAGTGTTCTTTCTTAGGGCCATTTCATAATGGATTCAATTTATGCAACAGGGGATGCAACACTTGATGGTGATTTTCCTAGATGTACTAGTATTGCTAGTACGGGAATGGTGAAGGATTGCATATTGCTTGTGTCTGAAGAAGAAAGACTTCCCTTGAAAATAGCAAAACTTTTAGGTACTTTAAAGATTGGACCTTTCTTTTACTATACAATCCTATGTTAATTACACCTTGCATTCAATATGAGAAGCTTATATCTATTGTGTTCTTATTTTATACTATTATATCCTTTGACTAATGATCCCATGATTATTTTGTAGGGAATGATGTTTTCTATAGTAGACTTAATGATGAGTGTTTGCGGATATTCGGGCCCACCATCTGTACAGGGTGAAACATCATATCTGAACTAAAACCCCAATCCACTATTTTGATTTCATATCATTGCTAGGATAGTTATCATTACATCCATTTTTGAATCTAACACTATTTTCTTTCTTAAAAGGTGGAAAACCCAAAATCAAAAGTTCAAGGATGATCTCGTAAAGAGTATGACAAACTTGTTTGGACCTCACGCATTTGAGAAGGGTAAGCTCCTTCAAAGAGGCAGGATATGTTTGAGGTATATTAGGGACCAGTACAAGTGTACATTAACCAAAAACCCACATTACCAGCGCCCCCCTTGTATTCCCGATTTAGAGTGGAAATCTATTATTCTGGATGCGAATGAGAAAACTGAAGTAAAAAAAGGAAATACACCACCAAATAATAGAAGAAGGTATGTGATACTGTTAAGAATGTAATTGTGTACTAAATACTCTTCATATTTCTATGAACTAACATATTTCAATCTCTTCATAGATTGCTTGACACATCAAAGGCAACAAAGGCAAGATTGCAAAAGCACAAACAACACAAGCTAGGCTCTGGCGGTTATTCAAAACTTGATGCATGAGTTGTAAGTGTTGGAAAAATACAATCTTTACATGGCTTTTAACACTGAAAATAATTCTTTGACCTTTAAATATTTATTTATAATTTGAAATCTTTTTTTGTTTTGATAAAATAATAAAATAAAATTTGACGATACCAAGCAAAAATGCAGGGTGTAGAGTTCAATATAAGTCTCATAGAGGAGGATAAGAGAATTGGCTTCCAACAAGGCTATAAAGCCATGGCAGAAAGAATAAGAAGTGAACAAGGTTCTACTGATGGATCCATTGAGGTAAGTAAGCTAAATAGATGATATTTCAAATTTAATTATTTACCAATTAGTTTATTTGATGTTAAGTTCCAACATAAAGTGAGTAAATTTTTTTTAAGTAAGAAAACAATGATAACATGAATGCGTATGAAATTGAAATGCAGCCTACCGATTCTTTCCATACACAACCTATGGGTGTTGATGACAATGAGGATGTGTATCACAGTAATACAAGTAAACATCTTAAATTTATTGGTGTAGTAATACAAATTTAATTGCAATTGGTGTTTGGATTAATGTAACAATTTGTATTGCAGCTGTAGAGAGTGTAGAGGCCATTGTTAATGAGCATGTTGAGGTTGAGGCTGAGGCCAGACAAACTGACCTCGATGTTGATGATGTGACTAGATCAGGTAAAGAGCTATACGATTATGGCCTGTAAAGTACTAAAATACTTTAAAATGTTTAAAATGTTTTTAATTATAATAAAATGTTTTTAATTTAACCCTTTTATATGTTATTGCAGATGACCCCCCTTTGCATCAACAGAGAACTAGGCGTGCATTGAGATCTAATGAGAGGGTAGATGATCATGATGATGATATCAATACTCATCTTAATAATTACATCTTAAAAACTAGAAATCAAAAGAAAAAAAAGAAATGATTGTCATCTATGCACCTTAATTGATAATGACTGATTTTTATATGCCAATGAATTTAATTATGTGGTAGTGAATGTTCATAAATTTTATAATGTGTTAATGAATGTTATCGTGTGATAATTAATGAATGTCCCATTTTATTAATGTGTGAATGAATGTTATCGTGTGATAATTAATGAATGTTACATTTTATTAATGGATGAAATAATGAATGAATGTTAGATGTTAACAGGGAATTTAGAGTGATGTTAGGGGGGGGTGGAGGTGGGGCCAAATGAGCTTCCACCTTCATGTGGTTGGCCCTGTTTAGTACAGAATATAAAACTATTCTCGAAACAAAGTGAAGCTCAATAAGTTTGTTCCTTATATAGGGTCTCAAGTGTAGCTTTTATCCCACTCTCAACATTGCAAGGCTTCAAGTGGTGTTCTGATATTGGTTTCTCCATCTCCCACTAACATCTTGTCTTTCTCCTAAGAACTCTCACCGAGCTATGATACATGGATGAGAAAAAGATGTCCCTTACAGGCTACACATATATAATATGGTAGATCTAGGGAACAGATATACTACAACATAGAATGAGTCAACTTGAATCTATAGTTTCTTCATTCACAATGAAAATTCAAATTACAAGCCATATTTTAGATTTAATATTCATATTTATCTTCATCATGATCATAGCCATCACAGTCAGCATTTGGTTCAACTTCATTTGAACCACACTCCATGTCGGGTACCATTATAAGGCATGGAGTGTGGTCATACCCATGTTACCATAATAATGAGTTAGCCTATAAAATTATGAATAAAATACCTTGTGTATCATATTTATAATACTACAGGTGCACCTGAGATTGGCCCAAGCACCCAAGTTCCTACCAAAGGAACCCAAGTCGAACCCAGAGGAGATCAAAAGTAGAATCGGAACCCTGCCTCAAACAAAGAACCAGATAACTTGGATTTTTTCTAATTCAAGTTTATTTCTGAATTCTTCTCCAATTCCAACCTGATTATTCCATATTTTGTTTTCCAATTTTCCTTCTTCCTCACTCCAAATTCAAGGATCATCACCCATGACTTATGTTGTTATTTCCTTTTACTAATTGTGCTATTTCAAGGATCACCACCCATGACTTGGTTAAGATGATGAATGTTGGCAATGCCTTTATTACCAAGGAATCACCGCCCGCCATTAATGAATATTAATGATCATTGTTCCCTAAGGGTAATCATTGTTTGTGTATGCTGATCACCCAAGTCTTTGGCTATGATTTGCATGCTGTGAGGTTTGTCAGAAGTGGGGGTATGACATGCTAGTTGGATTATAACATATTGACACTTACACCATAAAGAAGACAAATGATTAAATAGAAATAGAGGACCAACTGAACCATCTTGTGGTCAGTCTATATCACATTGAGAAACAACATCAAGACTTGAGAATCAAAACAATCAAAAGTTTCTTCAAGACCATGAATGATCAACAACATTCCATTAGAAAAAAAAACACTAATCTATATTATCATTAAGCCATAATATATGTCTTTAAATTTTAGAAGCATCACAAGAACTTTCAAGAAACATAGTACTATCCAAGGACCAAAATGAATACCCTCCAAATGATTATGATTATGTTGATGTTGATGTCTATAATTTATGTCTAATGATTATGATGATGTTGATGTTGATGTCTATAATTTATTTCACTTACTGATGCTTGCCTAGATTGAATTTTGAATTGCCAGGCTGGAGAACGATTTCAAATTTTAGGGTATGTTCTACATGATACTCTTAGTTAGAGCTCAAATGCAACTCAACATATTTTTGATGCTAGGCAACCCACTGCAAAAATGCATCCACAGGTGAAATTTAATACTGTGAATCTTGGCATTGTTAATGTTATTACTTTTCCTCACGTTTCATATTTGTGAAAATGTTTCTTGGCACTATCTTATTCTTATTACAATGTTCTTTGTTGTGGGGCAGGAGGTCAATCTTCATTGTCTTCATTGTGGGGGACAATGAAGATTTCTCTGACAAATAGCAGGTCTTCTTTAGTATCTTATAATAACATGCTAAACTGATAAAAGTGTTATGGGCATTTAATCTGCAATTACTAATAGACTAAGCATATTATTACTATGCTTAATGTTCCATTTAAATGCATTTAACACAAAAAACAAATTTACAAAACTGAACCAATGGCATGTTTACAACAAAGATGTGTTGAGGAGTTTCCTCCTTGTTTAATGTTAACTGTTCCTATACAATCCACTCATACAACAGTGAAATTCTATGTGGAAGGGATGGTTGATAGTGTTCCTTCAGGGAAGGGGGATTGTGAAAGACTTGTTATCATTGTATTGTGTATTTCCAATATGTTTTGTCGAAGGGCAGACCAGGAGAATAAAGGATCATTCACCGATTGCATGATAACCCAGTTTTGAAGGGTCACTAAAAGAGGGGAATGAAGGAACACTCACTAATTGCATGATAACCCCACCAAGCATTCTTTCCTTTAATTTTCCACAATATCTCAAAGTATGATCATTATTCTTTACTTTCTTCTATATGCTATTCTTTCTATGGTTTTGTTATCTCAGAAATATATCAAAAACATTGCAGATGTGCATATAAAAGTAAAATATTATCCTTCAATTGTTCCACATTGAAGCATTTCCTCTTTGGAGTATTTTCTTCATTTGTACAATATCTGTCAAAAATGGTTCCCATATTTCTTCAAGATCTATTTTAATCTTTATATTGCAATTTTGATTAGATTTGACCTATAGTTGATTTCATTAGTATTTTATAACATATACTCCTAATGTGAAATGTGGAGAGAAAGAAAGAGACACACTAGGTATGAATTACATGATATACCCATCATCACTTAGCACTTAAATAATAAATTATGGACAGGGAACAACCCCCTAACCTCTAGATGTTTGTTTCATGTTGGCCTCTTATTATATGCAAAGGTAGGCCTGTCTTAATTAGGCTAACAACCATAGTGTAGGGGCCATAAATTATGGAACCCAAAATAGTGCACACTTGTATTAAATTAGGTTCAGTATACTACAAGGGAATGGAAACCATGCAATAGTGCCTCATGGGGATGGAAGAAACCCTTCACCAAGAAGATGGTTGTGTCTGCAATATTTACTAGAGGCAAAGAACATAATTGGGTTCCAGCAATTAATCCTAGAAGATAATGGCACCCAAAAAACACTTGGAAAAGATAGCACTCACTATATCTTTTATCACTCTTTTAAAGCTGGGACAATAAATCTCAAAGATTGATCAACAAATTCTTGAACACAAAGAACCATTGACAAATATGATTCATGTGTACAATAGCCAACAACCAGTTGTTCCAATCATGGTGTCCAATAATTATGTTAGAAAAAGCATCTACAAATCCCTTACACAACCATAATAGATTCAAACCATGAACTATAAGAACCTAACAATGGGACTAACAAAGATACAACCTAAACAAATCTTGATCATATTCCACCCTATTGTAAGGCCCAAGAAGTAACTCTATCTTAAAGCTACACATTCCCCTAGATGAAGCTCAAAGGTCAGATAGCTGAAGCATAGCAATACTTGAATGAATATAGGAATAATTTGATGTACAATCATTTGCTAGCTTGGTTTGTGGGTTTTCCACATAATATTTTTCCTTTAACCACATTTATAGTTTGAGAAAATTAGAAAAAATTGTTTCAGATTTATATTATCCTTTTGAACTAGCACACTGCCATCAAAATGCATAATCATTGGTCATCTCAAGAAAATTCCTATTGATTAGTAGGATATCCTTATAAAAATTTGATGCATGGATTTCTTGTGAATTATCGACTGCTATGTATCCTGCAACTATGGAAGGAATAGTGTTGGTGTTAGGTTTCATTTATTATTGAATTCAATGGTTTCCAACATGTGTTGAGGAGTTTGCTCCTTGTTTAATGTTAACTGTTCCTGCACAATCCACTCATACAATAGTGAAGTTACAAAACTGAACCAATGGCATGTTTACAACAAAAAAATAGAATGATAATAATATGCTGAAAATTCTATTCTGTTTAATACATGCTAAAGGAACACATTGTAAATTATTGTCACTGAAATGACCGCATTCTATTGGTGTCGTGCCCTAGCTTGTGCTTTAACTCCATTATTTGATGTTATTGGTGCTTGTGCTCAAGGATATCTATTTTTTTGAAATGTTGACTGTGGTTATCAAATGGACAGCCCGTGAGCTTCTAGCTAGGTGCCATTTGTATTGATAGCTTAGGGCATCAAATGTATCGATATCCTTGAGCACAAGCACCAATAACATCAACTATTATGATATGTGGGTACCCTAATGTTGGCAAGAGTTCTTTTATTAATAAGATTACTCTACAAGCTTGAAGAAGCGATATATTTTGGCAAATGAAGAGTAGAAATATGATGATATTCCTGAGATCATGGATGGACACAATGTTGCAGACAGAATGGGAAGACATCTTTCTAGACTAGCCCTGGATCCTTCGACAATTGGGGTAGGATCTAGATCGAAGCTAAAAATATGTCTTCCTTTCTATTGTGGAATTATCCCTTCTTTGGCCTGCACTCATTCCTCTTCTCAAAAATGGTTATCTAGAAACTTTGGATACTGTTTCTCATCCATGCACAAAATGTGCTAGTGATTGTATAAAATTACTTTAGGCCTCCAGTATTGATGAGATGTACAAGTGTAAAATGTTTTTATGAGACTAGGATCAATTTGTGCATTGTACATAAATGCAAGGTGATAATTATTCTTGACGATCGACAGGTAGCTAGGATAGTAGCTAGGACTAAAGGTAACATAGCTCAAGAGACCATCATAGGTTGTCTCTTTCTTTGGTCTATATTATTGACAGAATGTTTTACCTTTCATTAGCTCATCAAATCCAAGGATTTGAAAGAATTTAATAGAATATTTTCATGACAACGTATATTATTTAAGTTGACGTTGCATGAATTTATCTATTTTGCACACTTGTATACTATGAAGACGGCGATAAAGAAGCATCTCCTCCCATGGCCATGCTTCTTTATCACCGTCCTCATAGTCTACAAGTGCGCGAAGTAGATAAATTTGTGCAACATCAAATTAAATAATATACGTTGTCATGAAAATATTCTATTAAATTCTTTCAAATCCCTGGATTTGATGAGCTAATGAAAGGTAAAACATTCTGTCAATAATATAGACCGAAGAAAGAGAGAACCTATGATGGTCTCTTGAGCTGTTTTATCTTTAATGTGCATATTTGTCAGTTTTTTGACACTTCATAATTAATTCCGATAGAAGTGCTATGCATTTGACAGATAAAATGTCAGAGAAAAATAATTTACAATAATACTTCCGACAGTATTGCTATACATTCGACAGGGAAACCTATCGGAGAAATGTTGAAGGACTGTCGCTCTTCCGACAGTTTAAGTGTCGAAAATAGTAATTTTTCAACAAAAACTCTGACATTAATGCCATATCATGGACAGGTATATCTATCAGAATTAGGTGGAAACTATCGCTATTCCAACAGTTATAATGTCAGAAAGGATATGTTTTTGACAGTTAATTCCGATAGAGCTTGTATATTTCTGATAGGTCATTATGTCAAAATTTTGATGGATGAACCGTAGAAAATGCCATAATGAAGATGTTTCCATGTGCAAGTTTTTGATGTGATATGGTGTCGGTAAATTGATGGATATGTCTTCTGTCATAATTTCCTACGCAAAAATGGTGATGGACTCATCTGTCAAAATGCTGACAAATTAGCGTTGTAAATCTGATAAATGGCCGTCAGAATTTGACCTCAAATGTAGTAGTGGTTGGTATGACCCCATATTATTGGTCAATCTAGACAAGCAGTTAGTGACAACATTAGATCACAAAGTGACATCATTAGTCATTAACAAGAACCCACCACAGGCTCGACCAGAAAATGACTACTCATATTAGTCGAGAAAGACCAAGACACAAGCAACCTCACCCAACGGCCTTCCTTTGCATTAGGCATTGTCAACTGACATATAAAAATGGGCCAAAGACCCATCCAACATTGCATGTGAGACTAAATTCCAAGGCACCACCATCTGCTCCGTCGGTTTGTGCCATTGTCGAGCCATCTCCACTCTTCTATGGACTCGGCCACGCGGACAGACCAAAAGTTGCCACGCAGAAGCTTGTGACACATGGAAGCCTCAGACAACCCCACACATGGCTCAAACATAGTCCTCCATGTGGACTATTCTGAGCCCTTGCTCCACCATGTGGAGCCCATGTAGTAGAGAAGACACCTCCACATGAGTGCCATTCATGCCATGCCAGTGCCCAACCATATCTGCTGCAAACAAACATGTGGTCCAATCAATGACTGCTATGTGGTAGCTAGGCCATGTCACAAGTGACATCAGCAACATGACAACATCATCAACCAATTAATTCCTAATATGTGGCCCCAAGGCCACGTCACCAAAGTGATGTTAGCATCTATATGTCATCGGACACATCAGCGCCATGTGAGCAAAGGAGGTCATATTTTTGCCACATTATCTTCTCCATGAGCTTAAATTTGACATTTGTATGCACATCACATAGGGGTCGAGGCTGTTTTGCAGTGATGGTCATACGACCATCAAATTTAACATAGTGTTTTGCTGACATCAGGAAGGGTTTGAGTTTTTCTACCTTCAGCATTAAGCATTTTGAATTTGCAGTCTAACTTCAAAGGGCCATATCTTTCTCATATTTTCTTCTTTTTTCAAGCATTTTTTTTTTATTTGGGGTAGAATTTCTTGAAGTTTCTAGTGGTGGCATTATTTTTGCATTTTGGTGACCAGATTAATCATAAATTATAGATTTGCATGACTGTTGTTGTCTTTTCCTCAATTCTGCAACTTCCAAGGCTTCCTTTGGGCACATACGATAACATTTTGAGGTGATTTTTTTTTTTGAAATTTTCGTCTACTTTCTAGATCTACAATCATATTTCAATGATTTGGGGTGGAAATATACTTTCAGAATTAGGCTATTTTGGGGTTATATTTGAACTTGGTTATTCCTTGGATTTCCATTTTCTAATTTGCATTAGTCATTTGAGGGAGTTGTCAGTAGTTATCAGTCATTATTTGGTTGCATTGTGGATAGTTCAAAGGTCAAAATCCTCACTCCATATAACTACCATGAATGGAAAGAATTGTTATGTGATCACTAGTTGAGTATTGGATTGCTTAGAATGATTCTTGGGCAGGATCAAGAACCAGCTACAGGTGTTGCAGAAAGGAGAAAATGGTTTGATCAAAGGGATAAAGAACTTGGCTCTCTTAGATCATCCATCTCTTGTGATTTTCTCCTTCATATTGCATCTTGCACACATCCTCATGATGCTTGGGTCATATTGGAAGGAATCTTTGGTAAACCTAATAGAATGAGAAAAATCAAATTAGAGAATGAGCTCATAGGTCTAAATCCTAGTGATTTTGACAATATTCAAGACTTTTTCTCTAAGTTCAATTCTATTAGATTGAATCTTTCTACTTGTGGCATTACTAAAGGGGATGAACAATCGATATTTTCTATTCTTTCCAAGCTAGGTCCTGAATATTCAATATTTGTTTCTACATTCTATGCTACTATGGATGCTCTTGGTAGTGCATACAAATTGCCTTCTCTTGATGAATTTTCAGCTCAACTCATAAGGGAACAAGCAAAGTTGGCACACATGGGTCGATTGAAGCCTTCGACAGATCATGTATTGATTGCAAATGAATCCACTTCAAAGGCTTCTAATGGAAAAGGAAAGAAGAAATATAAGGATCATAAGCCTCATGAAAAAGGTAATGAATCTCCTTCACAATCTAATTATGAATCCAAGTCCTCTTAAAGAGAGGAATCATCTAGAAGAATGAGGGATAAATGTGCATATTGTAAAAAGCTAGGACATGATGAGCATAAGTGTTTTCACAAGAAGATTGATGAGATAACTCACATTATTCAAAAGCACATTATTAAGTTGCCCTCATCATTGTCTACTCCTTATACACATTTTGCAGTTTCTACATCTTCTTCATCATTCAAAGATAAAGGTAAAGGACAAGCACTCTTGGCTTTCACACATCCTGAGCAAGGTAAATGACTTCTTGATTCAAGTGCATCACATCATATGGCATCTTCTATGGATATGTTTTCTTCTATTGAGCCTTGTAATTCTCCTAATATTTTGATGGGTAACAACACATACATGAGGGTTTGTGGGAAAGGTTCTATTCATATGGGAGAGGGGACATTTAATGATGTTCTTTTTGTACCATCCTTGACCACTAATCTCCTTTATATTTATCAAATTACTCATGGGGCACAAGGTAAAATTGTTGAGTTCACTCCTGATTATGTCTACATTAGGGACATGGAGACTATAGATGTCATAGCTATGGGAGTTGTTGATCATACATCACGCTTGTATTCTTTTTCACATTTTGTTGATGATGTACACATCCCTTTACCAAGGGAGAATTATGTATGTGAGGAGAACTTTAGACACTTGAATCATTTCATTGTTGAGACAAGTGTTGAGCTTCCTACTCCTCCACCTCCTACTTCTTTAGACATGGGCTCTACTATTCAACAAGATGATCATAGTGCTTCAGATCTTGCAGAATGTGATGACTACTTGGATGCCTTTTCCACATTTGTTGTTGATTCTCATAATGAAAGTTTGGGAGACATACCTAAGGGGGTTTCTATTCTCTCTGATAATAACATCACAATTGGAGATACTTATGCATCTTATTTAGAGATTGGTATTCATGATTCTTCTCCTTCACTTGATTTGTCACATGATGTGATAGATTCTTTGAGCTAGGAGAGACCTATTCATTCTTCATATATGCATACATGGAGACCTTCATCTTCTTCCTCCTTTCATTTTCATATGGATTGGCTTCTTCATCATTTGATGTATCTATTTCTTCCTAAGGGGAGACATGTTTCTTGTAAGCATTGGCTTATCTTTTGTTTACAGGTACTCTTCATCAACATGGGAGCTTCTTTATTATGGGTGGATATCATGTCTCCAACTATCCTTCTTATGGGGGGATAATTCTGTGTATATACATTATGTATGTAGTTCTTGGGGGGTCTTGAGTACTCCATACATCCATGCATCTTGTATTTTATTCTCTCTTTTTTGGGAAGGGTTTTTCCCATGAGGTTTTCCCTTTCTCCACTTTATGAGAGTTTTGCATTTCACATATTGCATTTCATATTGTACATGGGTACCTAACATGGCCTAGTAGCTGGGACCCATCTTTCATTGTGAGCTTAAGTGCATTCCCCTAAATTTCACTTAAGGGGGTATTGGTGTAATTAAATATTCCTAATTATACTTTACTTAATCTTACTTAGGATAATGCATTGCATCGTAGTTTGGCAATGAGACACCTAAGAGTTTTCACCTCAATTAAGCACATGATGTAGGAGAAATTCCACTTTAGGTGTGAGATCCACCTTTAGTGCACATATCACATTATCATCCTCATCCTATGGCACATGCTTTATTGCATAATGGAGGATGATCCACATTTGGTGGACATGTGATTATACCTTGTATAGGTGATAGATTATTAGCTCCTTATCATTCTCTCTTATCTCCTTTCCTATATAAGGAGTCCTGTTATGTACATTTTATCCAATTCATTAGATCAATTCAATCAACAATCATTGCATCATTAATACAAGTATATTATTGTTCATATCATCTCTCTTGTATGTGTGCTATTATTTAACCTCTAAATCCTTGGTTCAATTTTTGCTATTTGCAAATTCTTACAAATTCAATATTCGTATCAAATTTCAATTACATCTCAATAAAAAAGTGCTTAATCTAGGGATTTACATGTGAAAATGTTATGTACCACAAGTACAAAATTAGGCATCACATGCCATGTGTCCAAGGCAATACCATATGAGGTACAATACAAAAGATACATATAAGAGTAGAGAAAGTATAGTTAATAAGTCTTTGAATGTAATCGACCTCAATAGTCATCCACAGAGACAATAACATGGCAAATGTAATTTCACCTCTTTGAATATCATTTCATTTTATTTATAAATTTGTGATAAATTGAACATTTATTTATTGGTAAATATTTAAGAAATTGGGGGACCTTACATTTGGTATTAGAGCTTCATACATAGGTTGGTCCAAAAACCTTAGTCAAAGAAAAGAGACATAAGTCACATTATCATTTTAATTTCTAATTTTCATGCAAATGATAATATATTTTTAAATAAAATAAATAATTAGAAATAATTATCCATAATCTCTATCAAGTTAATGCATTCTTTAAGAAAACAAAAAGTTGGGATGTGACATTATCAAAATATTTCTTTTCGATTGAATTAGGATTTAGATCCATCGTCTATTCTACCTTATTATGTTTTGATTGGAAATTTGGACATTCATTTTTGTTAACTATTTGGTCCTTACCCTCTTACCCTTGGATTGTACATTTTTGTATATCATTTATCATAGATTATCATACATATTTTTCTTTATCTTTTATTCATGCTTATCTTTCCAAGATTGATGTAATTATACACTTTGTCTCATTTGATCCCCTCATTATTGATGCTTTCAAGTATCTTTATCTTCTGGATGAGGATGCATTTTATGGTGTTATTTTTCATGTCTGTGAGATCTTCTCCTTCATAGATTTTTCTATCATGTACACTTCTATTTTAGACATACGTGTCCATGAATTTCATGTTACCTCTAATATTTATATGACTAATGAATGTGATGTGCACATGCATCATGATGTATTACCCTTAAGAACCTTCCTTCATCATGCTTATATCGATATTGATGATCATTTATCCCTAGAATTTGATCATGGATGTAGAATCAAAGAATACCTATGCAACATGTGGCATCAAATCATCATAAAAAATGCAACCGTGCATACAAAATGCTTGGAAAGCCCCAGATCACAATAAATAGTTTTATTCAAGTTTAATGTACTTGGCACCACACATCTAGCATATGATGGTGTCTAATGTTTCATATATTGATTTAATGATCTCTAGCATCCTATCCACATATCACATCAACAAACACATTGGAGACATGTTAGCACAGATGTGGCTCTTAGTTATTAGCCTTCATCTATAAATATATTTGCATTGTGTATCATTAGTCAAAAACTAATCTCATAATATATTAACATGATTCATGTATTTGATATCATTTCTTTCATAGAGTAGCAAATATGTCTATCTTTTTTTCTATTAATAAAAATCTCCATTCTTAAACTTAGGTAAAAGCATGAAGTTGAGTCCACTTCTTGTGGAAGATTTTAACTTATAAAAAAAAAGAAAAAATGATAATAGAAACAAGTACCTATTATTTTAGAAATTGGTACTCGTTATGTGATAGGATCTCGAGACTAAATTTGGAACAATTATTCGTTACTCTTCGGGTTCCATATGAACCAAGTACCCATTATTTAAAAAGCAAGCATCTATTTCAAGAGGTAATGTGATCACATTTTTTTATATATATTTATTTTTAAAAAATAACTATGAATTCCTTTTTTCTTGATGTTGACAACAAGAAATGACCAAATCCTAATCTCCTTCACTTTGGGTACGTTAATCTCACCTTTTAAAAATAGTATAAATTAAAAACTAAAGGAATTTGGGGAAGATTTCAGAGAAAATGATTTGCACTCTGCTAGGGTTTAGTTTTGCATCACCTCTATGCATCTTTCTATCATTTCACTCCATAGTTATTGCGGGAAATAACTTGGTATTTATGGCTCCGGCCACTACTCACCCAACAGTTGATGCTGGTGTTGGTGTGGTTATAGATAGTAATGGCACTGCCAAGCAAATGACCTCACAAGTTTGTTCCCAAAGTGTTTCACGAGGTATGTCTTAGCCTGATATTGTTTTTCCATACATGAGTTTGATGATGCATGTACTTGGCTTGAAATGCATACCCTTATTGGCTATTTTCAAGGTCGCAACCCTCTTGAAAATTTTATCAAGGACTGGGTTGCGAAAGCTTGGACTCCTCATGGAATCCTCCTGGATGGCATTCAGAGCCTCACTAAGGGCTTTTTTTTGTTTTTTTTTCTAACCCTTCCCATGTGGACTCCATAATTGCCAATGGACCCTAGAATCTTAGGGCTTCCCTTTTGGTTTTTTAGTGCTGGTCTTGAGAATTTTCTATCTCCAATGACAAGAAGCTAAAAGTTCATGTGTGGGTTGAGTTTAATGGCCTCCCTCTACCCTGTTGTCCATTCATGCATGCCATAGTGCAAAAGCTAGGTAGGGTTATATGTAGCGAGCATGACCATTTTCTCAATCCTCGGCCTCAAAAGAGGCTCAGTGTTGAGGATGACCTTTCTAGGGACCTTAAGGAATCTATTGAGATTCAAGTTGGTGAGACCACCTTCAATCAGAAGGTGCTCTATCTCAACCTTCCCAACACATGTTATCATTGTCAATGTGCAGAGCACAAAATTAAGGACTGCCCTTTAGCAGTGCCTTGTACCAAGTCTCCTCCCAAGGATTTTGGTTCTCAACTAGTTGATGCTGAAAAAAAAAGAGGAAATCAAGAAAGATGTTTGGGTTACAGTTAGTTGCCAGAACAAGAAAGCCAAGCCTGCTACTTTGGCTTCCACATATTAACCGCCACCTCTGGATGTTGAGTTTCATACTGAAAAGGTTTCTCTGATTTCAAACCCTACTTCGCAAGGGAAGGAAGTTTTTTACTCCAGTATTAATGCTCCTTTAGCCCACATGCCTCAGGTAGCCACTGCAATTGCCTCTCCTACTCCTTTTTGTTGTTCTCGCAGCCCTCCTAGGCATTCTGAGAGTGGGTTTGAGGGCATTCAAGAAAAATAGAGGAATATTTCCATGGAGTCTTCTAGGAATGATTTTGCCCCAGCTTATTTGTCAAATAGTTTTGCTTCCCTTGGGGAAGGTGATGGTATGGACGACATTGTTTTTCCATGAAGTACATCTCATGGAATGTTTGAGGTATGAAAAACCTACCCAGAAAGTTTTCTTTCAGGGATTTGTGTTGCTGTATTAGTCATCTGGATGTTTTATGCCTCCAACAAGTTAAAATTTATAGTTTTTTTCTTGATGTTGCATGCAAAGTTATCTGGCCTAAGAGCCTTGCTTTCTATTCTCAGCATGAGGCTAGTTGAGGTGGAGTTATTACTCTCCTTTCTCCTCATTGGCATTCCTTTTTGGTTAGTCATGGCTCAAATCCCATGTAGAGAATTTTTTGGGCCACTTTCATTATTGAGAATCATTCTTTTGGCATAGTTAATTTTTATGCTCCCAATGATGTTGTTGAGAGATCTCACCTTTGGCATTGGCTTGTGGATTCTCTGCCACCTGCAACTTGGCTTTTTTGTGGTGATTTTAATATGGTTGAAATGGCTTCTAACAAGGATGGCCTTTTTCCCTTTCGATGGACAGTTGGAGAGAGAGAAGCCTGGTACTACATGCATAATAAATTAGGGCTTTTTGATCCCAATGTTGGCCACCACCATCCTGATGGGGTCTAGCACACTTGGTCTAACTTCAAAGCTTCATTTGACAAAATTCATAAAAGGCTTGATCATGCTATGATCTCAGCACAATATTTCTTCTCTTTTTTTGAAAAGCAAGTCTTACCGATTAGTCCTTTGTTTGATGTGACCTTGTTAGATCATTTCCCCATTTATTTTAATATTGTATGGCAGACAGCTAAGGTACGGTCTCCCACCACACAATTTTTTTTAATTCTTCTATCCTTCACCACCCTTCCACGGTGGCCCACATTCATCAAGTTTGGGACCTCGAGCCTCGGCCATCTCATTCGCCAGGCTAGATTCAATGGTGGAATGATTCCATCCAACGTATGGCACATTTTCTATGCATTTATGGTAGGAAACTTGCCAAGTATCATCATAGATCCTATGATGTCAACACCAAAGCTTTATGTGTTTCCATAGAGGCCTTAGCCCAGGATCCTTTAAATTAGAACTTGCAACTTCACCTTGCCAAGATACGTCATCAAAAGCAAGTTGTAGACAACTATGTTGCCAGAGGTATCCAGATCAAAGCTCGAATGCACTGGCTAAAATTTGGAGACCAAGCTTCTAAATAATTTTTTGTTTTTTTCCATGCTCATCATACCAATGTAGGCATAACCAGGATTAAAGGTCACTATCTCCTCACGGAGCTTCCTGATATTCTACAAGCCTTTTTTCATCTTTATGAACAAGTCTTTGCCACTCAGGGATCTTCTCCGGCCAGTGAGAAAGCTCTTGTGGACTGCATTGTTGTTTTCCCTCAATGTATTTCCCCCTCTCAACGTGTTCTCTATGATCAACTACTTTCCTTGCTAGATCTTTGAGAAGCTGTGTTTTCTATGGCTGATGATAAAGCCCCAGGATGCAATGGCTTTCCTTGTGAGTTTTATAAAGCCCTCTGGGATGCTATTGGTCCTGATCTTCACTAGGTCTACCTTGATGATTTTCATTCCCAAACTCTTAGGGGCATCATTAACCAGGACAATATCAAGTTCATTCCCAAACTAGGGACCTGAAGGATATTTGCAATTGGTGGCCTATTACCTTGCTCAATGTCTCATAAAAGATCATTGCCAAGGCTCTGGATCTCAAACTCCATCACATTCAACCTCAGATTGTTAGGATGGAGAAAATTGGCTTTATAAAATCAAGATTTATTCTTGACAATATCATTGTGGTTTGGGAAGGTATGGAATGGGCTCATAAATCTCATCAGAAATCCCTCTTTCTTAAAATTGATTTTGCTAAAGTTTATGATCGCATTGAATGGCCTTTTATTTTAGCTATGCTTCACACTCTTGGCTTTGGTCCCTGATTTATTCAATCTGTGAAGATGCTTTTTAGTGATGCCTCTGCCTGCATCACCATTAATGGTCAGTAGTCTTCTACTTTTGGGCTCTTTCGGTCTATTCGGAAAGGATGTCCTCTAGCTCCTACCTTGTATGTTAAGCCGGCTAAAGGATTTGGCTACTTTCTTGCTCACTCCATTTCTATGGGTCATGTTTGGGGAATCACTTTACCAGACTCTTCTCAGCAATTGGTCAATGGCCATTTTGCCAATGATTCCTTTCTCACTCTTAAAGAGGATGAAGAAAATATCAAGGTAGCCTTGCAGTGTTTAGACACCTTTTGTCTTGCCTCTGGTTCTTCCATCCAATGGCATAAAATTACAGACAGTCTACCCTTCCCGATCTGCCCTAGTTTTCTCAGTTTGGATGGTCCAAGATTCAACCTGGGGAAATATTCTACTTCCTAGGTATCCCCTTTGCTTTTCAAGCTACTCCTACTAAATTATGGAATGTAGTTCTAGCCAAAATTGAAAAAAAAACTTACCTATTGGATCACCAAGATGCTCTCTCTCGCAAGAAAGTTTTAGATCTTCTCCAAGGTTTTAGCTGCTACGCATGTGTATTATTCTTCATGTTGGGCTCCCTCAAAAGGTGCCTCTTACAAGAAGCTTGAGAAATTATTACGTGAATTCCTTTGGGCTTCTGGAATTGGCCATCATGGTTTTCACAAAGTTTCCTAGGATTTTGGTTGCCTCCCCAAGACCTCTGGTGGGCTTGGTTTGCTAGATACTTAGAAACAAGGGCTAGCCCTTTGTGCGAAATGGATTGTGCAGTGTCTCATAGGCAATGAGGCCTGGAAAATTTTGCTTCGACACTATATTTCTTTAGGGTACCCTTTACACAAGCCTTCCTAGAAGGGGATTGGCTTTCAAACCCTTCTTTTTATGAAGGCCCCTATTCAAATCCAAGGCACTTTTGTTACCAAAAGCATATGGAGAGCCTGGGAAGCTATCAAGCCCTGGATTTTCTTGGCCAGGAATGGTTTTTGTGATGGTCTTTCTCTTAACCAATAGAATATTTGGTGGTCCCCTTTATTTACATAGCAAGGGATTCCTCTATCCAGAATCTAGGTTATGAGTGCTCTTGATTTTTACAAACATGGCATTCAAACTCCCAAAGACCTATTTTTTAGAGACACTATGACTCTTCACTCTTAGGATGACCCTTGTGTTCAGTTCTGGCTCATCCACCCAAATCATCAGACTTTTGACTTGCTGGTTTCAGCCATTCTGCCCCATCTCCTGCACAAGTTGGGAATTCAGTCAATTAAACCCTAGTGGAAGGACTAGAAATGGTATCCTGCTACACCATTCACTAGTTACAAGCCCAAGCTTGGATATTCTTGGCATGTGCCCCATTTTCCCATGATTGATTCTCCCAACCAAAGATGGCATCTTTCTTCTTCCCAGAAGAATTGGAGCTAGCATTTTCGCACTATTTGGGATTTTGTCACTGAGCCTAAGATTGCTCATTTTTCCTGGTGTTTTCTTTACCAGGGTTTACCTTTGGGAGCTTGGCTCTACCATTTGAGTGTGTCTGACCCTAAATTCCCTTTTTGTGGTCATTCTAAAACTATCGTGCACATTTTTTGGTTATGTCATCATGCCCAAAATTATTGGATCTGGATTCACAACCTCCTTTCACCTTTCTAGACCGAGCCTTTTTCCTAGCATATGGCACTCCTTGGTGACTCTCGCAGAATGCCTTCCTAGTATACGCAGATATGGCATGCTTTCAGGATGGAGATCTTGTTTACTTTATGGAAAGAATGAAATTTTGTTCTTTTTTCTCATAGTTCTCTGGATATTCATATCTCTCTTTATGCTAAGGCATGCTTATGTAACAATGTCATGATGCAAATTTAGGTGCAAGCGAACTAGGTGGCCTTGGAGTCACCCATTTGTAGGAGTTGTTGCAACACTAGAGAAATGCCCCTTGTATTGTTTCTAGGATGCCTTTGGACTCTCTCATGGTTGACCGCACGCCACCCAGGGGCTATTGTCACAACCAAAGTTCCTCTGCTAGGCACTCCAGGACTCCATGCTAGTGGCATCGCCGCTTCACCTCTCCTCCTCCTCAGAGGGATGCAGGTGCTGACTAGCCTCCCTTGCTTATTTCTATAGATTCTTCCTCTACTCAGCCCTCGGCTAGTGTTCCTACCTAACCTCTTGCCACTTCTGACAAATTCCCCCGCTTGGCGCTTGCTATTTCTCCCAAGCGGGAGGAATGAGAATTGGAAAAAGAAGAAGAAAAAGATGATGGCTAGTCAATTCCTGACTAGACCCTAGGGCCCAATGTTTGGGGAAATCTTGATGACATAGATCCTCCTCCCTCTTCTGCAACTGCCCTCACAGCTTGAGGGTTTCTCTTTTTATATGTTTTTTTGATGAATAGTTTGTTAGAAATAGGGAATACTGAGGGGGGGGGGGTGAATCGGTATTCTAAAATCTTTTACTTTTTCCCAATTATGGAAATAACAGATTATCTTAACACATGCATGACATAAGAAGCTAAACAACATGCATAGCAATAAAACTAAAGAACTCATAACACATTATTTGTTCTCGAGGAAACCCTGGCCAAGGGAAAACCCCGGTGGGAATGGTACCCACAAAGATCCACTAATCAAAAGCATCCTATTAAGGATTTTGACCCTATTAGGAGTCTATTACATGCATATAGTGTCTCAGTCTTGATTAAGGGACTATAGGCCTTGTTAGAAGCCTCAACCTTGTTAGGAGTTGGCAGTACAGAAAGTGATTACTAGATGAGCCCACTGCCCAAACAAGTAATGTACAATATACACTGATTACAAAAAGAAGGTTAAGGTACATAACCTTATACTTCTTGCATCAATATCTTTTCGATGCTCTTTCACTATCGCTATTACATATGCATCATATATCTCACTACATATCACTTCTTGATTACATTACATTTATACAAGTTATTAGGATCAATAACTTTCTAGTCAGCTATCATATTAAAAATAAATTTATCCAAGGGTTAACATCTAAGATGTCATCCCTTTATATTGTTAATTCATTATTTTGATAAACAAAATAATCCCTTAACTCTTTATCAATTTTGTCTTCATATTCTGTCCTGTTAGCTTGACATTGTCTTTAGTAAAACTGTCATAAATTCTTCCGTAGATGCCATACTGACTTGCACTCTAAGATGAGTCTTCAATAGTCATCATAGAGTCTATGTTAAAATGTGCAAGCACTAAGCTTAGTCCAATCAACATCGTAAACAAAAACTATCTCCAGGTTCACTGGTAAAAACATTATCTTATACTTAGACAATTTCGCATTGCGCTCTGACATACTAGCTCTCTAACCTATGTGATATTCATGTAGATCATATGTTTCCATAATGAAAACATCTATGTAACCAACTCATCCAAATTGCTAAAAATCTCCTCCTTTGTCATTGGTGGCAACATATGAGAAAATTGGCTAAGTCTACAACTTCAAAATCTCAAAATTGTGGCCATAGCATAAAATATATACTATCCTTAAAACTCCAAAAAAATTTTTATCTCTAATATAGTACTCCCCCTAAGAGTATCAATCCTTTTCAATTTTTTACTATATATCTCTCCCCCTTTGACAACAATGACAAAATAAAGGTAAGGAAGGTTACAAAACTGTATTCATAAAAAGATTATAAGTTAATTCAATATTGCAAAGCCTGTAGGCTTGCAACACAATCTACAAAATCAATCTTTATAGCCTCTAATTCCTTCTCCCATGATTTCTTAATAGAATCTGCCACACTGAGTAGTGCACACAATCCATAAGATGCTATCTCACATGCTTGGAGATTCTTAAAGTTAAACTTTTGAAAAGATGTCTTAGCTGAAAGACATTATTCCAATTTCCCTTCAATAATACTTAACTTCATAGAAGTGTGCTCTCTTAAAAGAGTGAATCTTTTCATTTTCCTATCTTTTTCATCTTGCAAAATTTTGATTTCATCATATATGATACGAATTTTCTTCTCAACATCAAATACCTTCACATTGGGGCTTGAAAGAAAGTTAGTTTCATTCTAAATTTCTCCTTCCTTCATCTTCATCTTCTGATCTTCTTCTGCTGTCAAGGTCTCTGATTTTGTACACTAGATGTACAATGATTTTCCTCTTTCCAAATTCTTCCTCAAGTCCTTTATACAGATATCAAGATTGTTGATATCATTCCTGATATTCTGGCTAATGTTCAAAAGCATTTTGGCCTCATAGGCTGCTTGAGCTTTCACTTTTTCTATATTAGTTAAATTTGTGAATTCACTGTCAAAAGTGTTCATCACTTGCTTTGCTTTCTCCAGAGGGTCAGCTTCTACAATTTGTGTAGTTACAATGCCTTGTAACTTCTCAATAAGTTCCTTCAGGCATCCTTCAAGAATTTTTACTTTCTTGTTCTTTCCAATGATCTTGTTCAAGGATGTGATCAATTCTATTTGATCATCATCATCTACTTCCTTTCCCAAATGCTCAATCATAGATCCAATCTGATTCTTCTTTCTAGTCTCAGGAGTAATACTGATATCTTCTTTAGTGGGAATATGTACTAGTTTTTCTGTCACTGAGGGTTCTATGACGGTGGTCTCTATTTTCTCTTCTCCTTTGGTAGTCTCTTGCTCTTTAAAAGTTGAATTGTCAACAATGTTTTCCAGATTCTTGAATACATTATCATTAGTATCCAAGGTGATCTTCATTCCTTCGACATTCATGACTTCATCTTCAATGTTTATGGCTGGTGGAGAGGGAATGTCCTCTTGTTCTATTTCACCTACTTGCTCTGTTGCAACTGATGGTTCTCCAACATTTTTTGACATAACCTTGATGATTGCTTGCTCTGTTTCTGTATTAACTTCTTCATATCTACCTCCCATAATCTGAATGGTTCTCTTCTTGGTTCTTCAGTGTATACTTAGTTTTCTTAATCTTTTCCAAATTCTCAAATAGTTGAATTCTCAGAATCTCACACATATCAACTTGTACTTTGTCAACACACATCAGATAAGCTGCATGTATCATTCCAGCTGCCATTTTATCCTCTCTTGAATTTGCACAAAACTTAGTGGTTAGGATCTTGCATAAGTATCTGACATCATCTTGTTGAATCTTACTAATCATAATTCCTCTACCATTATAGGATGAATTTGTGTTGTCTATGACTATTTTCCTCATGTTCTTATCATTTAAAGGAATGGCTCCAATTTTAGATAGTCTAGTAACTTCATGAATCAAATCAGCTGTGATATCTATCACTCTATCTTCTAACCAAAATTTCCCATTATGAATTCTACTTAAGATTATCTTAGTACATTCTTCATTGTCAAATTCATACTATAATGCATACTTAATGATTTCATTATCTTTCAAATGTTCAAATCCATCTTTCAATGTCATGTTCTGATTGTAGATCTTTTGATATTCCTTGGTGAAATCACTATCACTGATAGTCTCTAGTTTGCATCCAAGATAAATTCTAACATTTTCAAGATGCAAAACTCCATCTAGTATGGATGATAAAGCTAACCTAGGATCATCCTCCAAGGGTTCTACTGGTTCTCTTTTCAACTTAGGTCTATTTTTATCTCTGACATTGTGAATTAAAGAAACATCCATGATTTCTTCTAATTTCTTCATTGATTTAAAGATTTGTCAAGTAAAATACCTTGATTTCTTGATTTTAGGGCTTGCGTAGATTTGGCACAAAATTCTTCTCCAAATCCTTGCAAAATGCTTCCAATCACTTCTCTTTGATCTCCTTAACACTTGAATTCACTTTGATGATCAAATAATACTGATCATGACCTTTTATTAATTCAATCTTACTTAGATCTGACATCGCATTCAATTCTTTTATCGCTTCTTTCCAAAAAGCTAATTCTGCTAACCTGCAAAACTTAAAACTTCTTGCGATATCGCAAAACATAATATTTTTCTTTGCACTCTTAACCATACCATTAGACCATCATATACTACCTTGCATTAACTATTCAAGACTCAATTCATCATATATCTACTTCTACACTAATCTAAGTTCCTATTCTATTGCAATTTTCGTAAATTAAGTACTTTGAGATGGGTCAAGTAAAGATTCATTCTTACCTTTTAATGCTTCACCTTCCTGATTACCTTCAATGTTGAATATGTCTCCTTGATCTGTGCTTTTTGTTACCTTCATTTTTCTCAAATCCCAGTTTTAGTCTTGGTCAGTAGAAGTCTTTAAGTTGAACTTGAACGTGAACTTTGTTAAGTTGGTTCAAGTTCAAGTTCAACCCATTACCGCTTCTGAGTCTTAAAATGCTCATGCTTGCCTATCCCTCAAAAAGTCTATCGGTCTCAAAGATGAACCTGAACTTGAACCTAGTCCTGAACCTTAAGTTAGTTCAAGTTCAAGTTTGCATTTGTAATATCATAACTTATACAAGGAGAATTCGATGGGATTGTTTTCTTTTCCAAAAAGAAGGTTTCTATTTTGTAGCACTCCGAGTGTTTATTATAAGTTTTCAAAATTTCCATACAAAGATGCTCTCATTCAACTAGATGGCTCATGCATGTGAAAGATTGGAAATGACAGTTGACGGCGTGACGTAGAGGGAGTCATTAATATTCAAATATGGTGATCAGGGATTTTCCTCGGGAATTGAGTTATTCATGCCGAAATAGTTGGTGGATTAATTAAGCTCGATTAAACATGTCAAATCAATCATTCTTCCATTAAAACATTTATTATGGACATGCTTTGAAGATTTATTAAGGATCCTACAAGGCATTTGTGAATAAATAAAAAATAATTAAGGCTTTTCTATTAGTTATTTTGTCTAGAGAAGGAGGAGTGATGGAATTGGGATTGAGAAATTTGTAGAAAGCTGGTGTGCAGTACATTGGTGAGTTATCTTTCCCCTTTGTAGTTTTAGTTTTTAGAGGCTCTTTCTATGTTGCAAATCTTTTCTATTCATATTTGGTAAGATGTCATTGTTTTGTCCAAAACTTCTGATAGAGGAGAGTAGAACCCACCTATTAGTTTCTCTTCCAGACATAGGGGATACTTTCTTGTTGAATGCAAACCTAGGGGAGCTCTGTGATAGAGTTTGAAATGCTTCCGAGGGTTCTTTTTCTAGGAAATTAGCAGGAAGTGGTCTTCTAGAAGCTGTTGCATTTCCTCTGATTCTCATTTGCCCTGAATTGGTGTTGGAGTGTGCTAACAAATATGACACTAAGAATAGATGTATTAAGGATGCATTAGCAGAAATCTTGGTCAAAATCAGTTGAGAGACATTAATGGCGGCCCTGTGAATTCTAGACAAGGAACTATATGAACCATGGACCTATGAGGAAGAAAATCATGTGTATGAGGCCGATAAGAAAAAATATAGCTCCTCGATAGCCCAGGTATGGCTTGCGAAACTAGAGAAAGGAGGATCTAGGCTGCCAAAGCCACTGACAATTGAACACTTCTGAAAAGATATAGTTGATATGGTGCTTCTTCTGAATAGGGTGAAAGGAAATCCCCATGCATTTCATTGGAAAAACTGGATGTAATGTTTCATCTAGAAAATTATAGAAGGGGATAAATTTATTGATTAGGCTGACCTGATAGCTGAAAAGCTCCACAAAGAACTCTTAAACGTGACAAATTTGACTGCATTTTATATGTCTTCCTACCTTGTTTATGTCTTAGCATGTTGCCGAGCCTAGGAAGGATTACCTTGTGAATTGCAGACAAGTGATATGAGGATATATGATTACTTCACATGCTTGCAAAAGGAGAAGTTCTCCAGTGTGTTCAAAACTGTAAATGACAGATTTTCAGGAAGGTTAGTTTTTGAGTTGAGAGGAAAAGAAAATTGCAGGCTTTCTGAGGAAGCTAAGCAGGTGATTAATATTTATGGCTGTCATTTTATATAGTTTCCAAGATTTACTTATCTTAGGGTTGGAGCATTTGATGAGGAACCCCTAAGGCTCTTGAGATTTTTTTAGATGATGTATTCTTAATGGAGCTATGCAGACAGCTTGTTCTAGTTGAACAAAAGGTTGGGACCCCAAAGAATTCCTTGGGTGTTCTTTTCCCTATTGAGTTAGGGTACTACAGGTGCAAAAGCTTCCAAGATGCTATGGCTATCAAAAAAAATTAGATGCCTTCTGTTTACAAACTTATACTCCCAGGGTTAATTTTGATTATAGAGGCTTTGCAAGAGAAAATCTCAATGTCCCAGAGACATTCATGCACATCCCTGAGTTAGAAGATTTTTGTGTCAACTATTTTGATGAGCTGGAGGTAAGCAAAAGACTCTGGTCCCAGCTAACTTTGAAGCAGATCATCACCTTCAAGCTAGAGATGGATACAGATGGGATAGAGGAAGACAGTGAGGATGTTGTAGATTCCCAATACTCGGAGAAGGTCAAAGCCCTCCTAATTCCTAAGTTAGATTGGAAGGAGCCAGAAGAAGATGATTTGCATAAAAGAATGAAAAGGGTGATCGAAAGAACAAAAGCATGGTTGTTGAAGAAAAGAGTCCCTGTTGCTCCTTTGCAAACAGCAAACAAACAAATAAAAAGCAAGAAAAGGAGTTCAACGAAGATGACTTCTATTTTAACTAACTTAAGTATTGATCAATCTTGTGTAGGAAAAGCTAAACTTGAAGTCAAACCTGAACTTGAACCAATTTCTCCTCAAGTTCAAGTTCAAGTTCAAGTTCAAGTTCAACACAAGGCTAAACCCGAAGTCCGAGTGACCAGATCAAGTCAAAGGGTAAAAGAAAAGGTTCAGAGGTAGAGAGTTACTCCCAGTGTCATCATGGATTTAGATTCATCAGACCCTGATCCAAAGGCAGTTTCGGTTGAAGACCATAGGGTACCTGAGATGGTCGATGATCAACAGGTGCAAGAGGAAATAGGAAATACTCTGAAAGACTCGTTAGCTCTGTTGAGTAACTATGATACTCAAAAGAAATCCTCTGCTGCCCTGTAATACCCCAAAAATGGGCTATAGGTTCATTAACCTCATACATCGACAATACGAATGAAATTGACATCAAAGTCCTAACCTAAGGCACATTTGAACATCATCGAATCCTAATTGATTATCTCAAATTCTGCATCGGGGAATATTCCTAGTAATATTCCTAATTATCCTAATTATCTTTGATTTAATGATTATTTGGCGATAAATCTTATTTATCATAAAGTTTGATTAATTGAATATTCTCAATATTTAATTAATTAGATTTAATTCTGCCACTTAATTATTTAATTGAGGTTAATTTTATTTATTCCTAAATTGTATTATTTAATTTTGACAATAAATCCAAAATCCTATGAATGATTGATTAAATTCTTATTTAATTAATTAAAGCAAGTTGTCAATTTTTAATAATATTGTTTTTGGAATAAAAGTTTGAAAAATAATTGATTAACCCATAAATCAATTGTTTTATTTTTCAAAATCAGTTAAGTTGGAAATAAATCACTTTATTATTAAATTAATTCATATTAAATCATGCACATTCAAGAAAAGCAGACAACTATCAATTATCAATTAAAACTAAACTCTATTTTGAGTTAAACTCTGCTTTTGCATGTTTTTGTGAGTTAAATATCCTTTATTTAAAAATAACTCAAAAATCAACCTGAGTTATTTGAGTGATTTATGGCTTTTTTTTCATGCACCTCCAAAGCCCTAGATTTCTATAAATTAAGGCCCCAGCTCTTCACAATCCATCCCATATTTTTGCATCCTCACACTGTCGAATTGGAAACTGAAGAATCATCTTTGTGAATCCAAGCTATTGTGAGATCATTCTTGTTTTTGAGTATTGCATATCATTTAGAATTCATCTTAGATCAATTCATTGCATATCAATTTCATCTTAGATTCTAGATTCATATCATTTTTCATCATATCCTTGCATAGAAAATAAAAAAAATAGATTAATTGCATTCATATTTCATATCAGTTTTGCATTCAAATCCTTCATTTAGGTGTCGTCAAGGTCACTGATCTCGATACAATCTGAGAACATCATACTTGCACCTATTAGAAGGCAGTAAATCACCTGGTTAGTTTAGCTTTCAATTCATTGCACAATTTTGATTTTTGCTAACCTCTAATGTTTTACTGAAGTGTTGTGTCTAAAAAATAGGTACAAAATTCACACACACATTTTTGGTGCCCACCGTGGGGCCCTGATATGGGTTTCCAATTCAATTCTATCAATTTTTGTCTTTTCTTCTCGATTTCTAAGCCAAAACTATGATTTTTAAATTTTGTCCGTATAATTTTCGTACGAGTTTCTGACAAAAGTCATCTCAGACTATACCCACTATCGTATGACAATCTATTTGATCGAGAATTGTGCCAGACTGTACACACTATCATTTGGAAGTTCAACTGTCATATCATCATACACCCAGTGTCGTACGAGTTTCTAGACTATCGTTTGGAAGTAGACCCAGTGTTGTATGAGTTTTGGCACCAAGTTTTAATTGTCATTTCATTTTTTAGGGTAGTTTGTCAGATTTGGTTTTCAGATTTTGACTAACAGCTAATCTTAACAATTGAAATTCTCTATTTTTTATTGACTCCTGCTGGTTTTGATTGGAAAAAGTGCAAGAATTGCTAAAAATAGGTAAAAATCTACTAAGCGCATTGCGAGGAATTTAGGTAATCTTCTCAGCTCATAAGACTTCGATTTTGGATCTAAAACGAACATCTCATGTGTCTAGCTTGAGTGACTTTTATTGCTTTCCTATCACATATTTCATTTGGGCTATAAAAATGAACATAGTTTGCTTTTAGCATCTTTGTTACACATAGTAATTAGGCCCCATGAACACTATTTGTGGATCTTGAGAGAGTGGGTTTCCAATGAAACTCTTCTCAATGAAGGGTCCCTTGTAGGTGGGGAGGATACTGAGGGAGTCTCATGTTCCACTAGATCTGTGTGTCTTCAACTTTTGATCGAGGCATTTTCTCTCTGGAGAGGTTGATAGATCATAAAGGGTTGACGTCATAGATCTTTGTGAGATAATCTTGGTCTTAGTGTGTCGGATTAATCTATTTTCTTTGTTTGGGTTAAAAGTGAAAAGGCTAGGAGATTATGCTCTACTTCCTTTTTGGATAGTACCAAAAACCCAAATCCTTGAATCTAAAACTAGTCTCCATGTGGTATATCTTATGAGTCACCTTTAGAGAGGGTTAACCATAGTGGACATTCCCTTAATTGGGTCAACCATGTTGATGGAACCTCAAGCGATAATAGCCATTTTCACCATGGTAGTGACAACCGCTATATAAATGTCCTATTGGAAGAAATCTCCACAGGTGTGGTCTCTTGTTGGGCTATCAAATCTCCCTAGCAGATCCTAAAGATTAAGTTCTCGGACTGTGTCAAAACCCCGGTGCACTTGGATTGGAGTTCACCCTCTTGGATCATAAAAGTTACAGAGTCAAACCATTACTAAAAACCCTAGCGAGGCCAAATTTTCATTTTCTAGGAATATGTGCATTAATGCAAAACTTTTTGGAACATACACAATTAGCACTTCTAAGGATTAGCACAAATAAGTCACTTGATTATTCATGCACAAGGTTGCTTTTGCCCTTGTTCATTGTTTTCAGACATGCTTGAAATCACTTGCTTGCTATTTTGCGTGCTTGTTTATCTATCTGGTTATTGAAAATGAACAAATCTGTTACAATCGTCAAATCTGGACAGTACCATTTGCAAACAATCCAAAACTGAAAACCCTAAATTTGCAAAATTTGAAGTGAAATTATTTTCTAGAGTCAATAGTCATCTCAGGAGGTCAGAAAGTCATACGAGTTCTTATCAAATGTCATTTCATTACTGCCCAACTGTCGTATGGTAAAGAACCCAGTGTTGTACGAGTCTTTCTGCCAGTCAAATTCAAAAAGTCAAATCCTACTAGCAACTGTCGTGCGAGTTTTGCAACTATTGTATGAGCTTTTCAACTATCATTTCATAGCATACCCATTATCGTACGAGTCTGTAGAGTGTCGTTTGGAAATTTTTTAAAAAGTTGTCAGAAAATAGTCAGAATTACCAGATACTTAGCTTTTTCAACCTATTTCCAGAATCTATTGAACAAATCACTATGTCAAGAACAGAGCAGTAGCTATTGAGAATCCAATCATTATCTCAAAGTGGTCTTTTGAATCTGATCCAGCCTTCTATTTAATCGATTTGATTCTTTATCATCTTGTGTCAAAACCTTGTCATAACTATCAATCTTCAATCAATCATAAAAAATGACTAAGTGTTGTGATATCTTGTCTGCTATCTTTTGGGCACCTACCCATACATCTAGGGCATAGTATCCCTCATCTAAGTCATATCTATACTTCAATCAATCAAACCTTGACAAGGTTGCGTCATCTGATCATCTTGATTCAATTTATTCTTCAGTTGTCTTCATCTTATTCTTTTGCTTCACCCAAGGTTAATGGTGGAAACTAGAGCTTCCTCTCACAAGAAATCTGGGGAAATATCTCATACTTTACCTTTGACTCACATAGGTCCAACTTTTGAGCAACTCTGCAATTCTGGTCTTTACGAAGACGATAGTATTGGAAACCTTCAATTAAAAACTGGTTACATTCCTCCTTCATCAACTCACGGAGGTACCCAACGAACCCCACATCAATCTATTCCAGGGAGTCCAAAAACTCCTACCATGTCTCAAGTAGGGACAAAATTTGGCTCTCAAAGAGCTCAATCTCAACATGGTGTAGATCAGGAACCCACACCTAAAGAAATTGCTCAATATCAAAATGATGATAACTTCAATGAAATGATGAAGCATTTCTTGAAAGAAGATAGAGAGGCATACTTTTTACAATTAGCTCATCAAGGAGCTAAAATTCCTCCCAACTTTAATGTTGAAGATATCATTACACATGAGGAAGAAACTCCACTCATAGCTATGATGAAACAAATGCGTGCCATGCAAGTCAAACTTAACAACCTTGAAAAAGAAAAGGAACCTAAGGAGTTCTCCATGGAGGCCCTATGTCCTTTTCCATTCGACAAAGACTTGTACATGTCACCATTCTCAAAAAGAGTGGAGATGCCTAAGTATGATAAGTATGATGGACACTTAGATCCTCAAGATCATGTCAGAGAATTTTGTACACAATCTATGGAGTTCATGCATGAACCAACTTATCTGATGCGTCTCTTCCCTTAATCTCTAGGGGGAGCAGCCATCCACTAGTTCTCTAGATTGCCTTCTACTATCAAAACTTTTGAGGAGTTGATCAAATTGTTTTATCAATAATACTCCTACAATATTCAAGATCCAGTCACCATGATTGATATCTGTAATCTCAAGCAATATCCAGGGGAACCATTCCTAACATTTCTCAAGAGATGGAGGAAGAAGTTCTCTCTATATGCCAGACCTATTCCAGAAATAGAAAAACTAGAAATCTTCATCAATAACCTAGTTCCAGAAATCAATTATCCTCTACAAATGAAAGATCATACATCTTTTGACAAGATGGTGGACAATGCTATCAAAATAAAAAAAAGTGCTTGTGAAAAAAGGAGAAATCACACTTCAAAAAGACAAGTACGAATCAGGATCTAGTTCTAAAGACAAGAACAAAAATTGAAACAAGAATAAAGGCATCATCATAGATGGCATTGCTGACACTATCTGTGCCCCATCAAAGGCACCAACCTACAACCTAGCTCTTGGTTCCCAAGCCATTAAAGCTTCAAAATGAACATCATCTAAACCATTCCAAAAGAAGCCAGAATACAAATCTTGGGATAAAAAGAGAAAGTTCACTCCTCTTGGAGAATCTTTAGAATCAGCTATGAGAACTCTACTAGCTGATAACATCATCTCTTTGCTATCAATCCGACAATCTGATCCAGACCCTAAGCCACATTGGTGGAAAGAAAATGAATTATGTGATTTCCATCGAGGTAAAGGTCACAAAACTAATAACTGCTTATGGTTGAAACACACCATTCAAGATCTGATCGATAGTGGAGACATCATAGTTGACAATCCTAAGAGCAATAATGATCATATGGCATTTACAGAACCATTTCCACAACATGGTCAAGGAGTTTCAACTTCTCAGCCTAATATGGGGGCAAAAGTCAACTATGCCTACCTTGGAAATAATGTTGTCATCAATATGGTCGAACCATGTCTCTCTAAAAGTTGCAATGTCATCACAATTGTACGAAGAGAAAGAGATCAATCCTCAACTAATGCAGTTACTCAATCACAAGCTCAGGCACATCTGAAAGGACAAATCCCAGATTCATCTAATGTCCCTAAGATGCCCTTCAATCTTTCTTCCACTTCCAAACAGAAGGCTGCTTCCAAAGCTTCCAATTCTAAAGATACAAGGCCAACATCTTATAGAATTGTCCAACAACTCCAACACACTAATGCAAAAATCTCCATGTTTGAGTTACTTCAGATATCTCCAGCTCACAGAGCCATACTAGACAAAGATTTTCTTGGTTCCAATGTTCCTGATGACCTTGATTTAGATAGGTTCCAGACTATGGTTGGACATCTTACATCTCCACAATATATCTCCTTTTCAGAGGAAGATGACAACTCCTTGAGTCACCCACATAATCAGCCTTTGCATATAGAAGTCTTGATCTAGAATCGTAGAGTCAAATGTGTGTTGATAGATGGAGGCGCTGGCCTAAATATTTGTTCTTACAACTTGATCACACAATTGGGATTTTCAAAATTGGCTATTGATCCTAGAAAGAAAATAACTATCAAAGCCTATGATGAACAAGAAAGATCTTCTAAAGGCACCATTGTCTTACCTATCAAAGTAGGTCCAGTTATCAAAGATACTATATGTCAAGTTCTTGATCTACCTTTGGCTTACAACATTCTTCTAGGGAGACCATGGATACATGAAATGCAAGCTATTCCTTCTACATACCATCAATGTTTGAAGTTTCCTTATGAAGGAGTAGAGGTTACTATCCCCATAGATCTAAATACAACTTGCAATACATTGAAGGAAATTGTTGATAAGCTTGTTCCCAATAACAGAGAATCTTCTACTAAACAACTAAATGTTGCTTCAACATCCAAAATGGAAGACATTGCTAAAGAGGTCAATATCAAAGAAAATGGGATGGGAGAATATATTATAGAGCCAGTCTTATCTTTGACATCTCTCCCTATCTCACCTAAGTCTTATGCACAATCTTTGAAACAGTCCAAGCCCGAACCTAGGGAACCTCTTGAAGCATATAAAAAGAATTTTGTGGTAGAACAAGTATCAAAGCAAGAGTTTGAAGAGGATGAATCTATGTTATCATGGCTATACAAAGATGAACCTGAATCCCACAATGTTCAAACTAGAAACTCTACAGCACCACAGATCCCTTCTAAGTCATATGGTCTAGGAAATAAATTGATAGCTAAGATTGGATATCTAGGTCAAGGACCTCTAGGAGTCAGAGGAAAAGGTCTTGTGGCACCTATTTCACATACGGGTAGGGAAAATAAGAATATTGTTGGCCTAGGCTTTAAGAAGAAACCCTATCACCTCAAAGGTAATTGTTCTTATGTCATAGATTAGATCGCACCAAGAGAACCTCTTCTTAAGAAAGAAGAAATAGAACCATCAGATAGTGATTCAGACAGCTCAGAACTCATCCCCTATGAAAAATTGCCTAAAGAGATCAAAGACCTTCTTGATGATAAAGATGATCCAATCAAAAGAATTAATGTAGTAGAAACATAAGAACCTACTATCAACCAAGAGATAGTTGCAAAACAAGAACCAGCTAATCTTGAAAACAATCAAGCAAAGGGAGGTGGTAGTGATTCTGAGATAGATTCCCATGAGTATGAATTCAAATCAGAAACTGAGGGTAACCCTTCTTGGGGTATTCACCCTGACTTTACTCATGTTTTAAGATTTCCTAGAGATCCTAAATTAGAAGCTGAATCAAATGACTATGAATGGGGAGCCATTCCAGAACTAGATGAGCTTATTATAGAGAAACATGTTGATGTTATTCACCAATATGCACCTAATCCCAACATAAGTAAAGAGTGAAATGATGAACCTATCGAGTCTGATCCACCTATGGCTGAATTGGACTCCCATAATGATATTGAGCCTATTCATGAATTGAATGTCTTAAGTTGTAATATCACCTTTGAACTCGAGCGTCGAGTTAGGACCAATGATGATAGATCCATATCTGTAAACACTATCTCCCAATCTTTCCCCACTTTGACCATCCAATATCCAGAACTTATTGATCAAACCTCCATAAATTTGAGCCATGGTATTTATACCTTCCTGAATGACTATGCCCTTGCTTGCTAGCTCAATGCAATTGAGCCTATGATTACTTCCATTAGTGAACTGAGTGTTAGCATGACAGAGTCGGACATCAAATATCTTAGTCAGAAAAATAAGAATAAAAAGAAAAAGAAAAAGAGTTCTGAGGGTGAAAACCACTTTGTGGCAGTCTCAAAACCTACAAAAGTAAAAATAAAAGATGTATTTGAAGGTGAAAACCTCTCTAAGGCACCTAAGGATGAGATATTTGATGTCCTTCTGAGTCATTTGCAAGACAGATCTCCAGTTCTAATTGAGCCCACTCAATCTATCAATTTGGGTACAACAGAAGAACCACAGTTGATTCATGTAGCACAATCTTTATCAGAAGAAGAGAAGCAAAAATTTACAACATTCCTAATAGAGAAGAAGATCAACTTTGCATGGAAATATTCAGATATGCCAAGATTGGATCCTAATCTTATAATGCATCATTTATCTATAGCTCCAAATGTCAAACCTGTTAAACAAAAGTTGAGAAAGATGCATCCTCACGTTGTACTCTTGGTAAAAGCTGAATTAGAGAAGCTCCTAAAAGCTAGATTCATCTGAGTTATTGACTATGCAGAGTGGATCTCCAATATTGTACATATTTCTAAACTAGATGGTTCAATCAGAGTGTGCACAGACTTTAGAGATGTGAATAGAGCGTGCCCTAAGGATGATTTTCCACTACCTAACATTGATATGATAGTGGACATGACTGCGGGTTTCGAGATGTATTCCTTAATGGATGGTTTTTCTGGATATAACCAAATAAAAATTGCTCCAGAGGATCAAGAGAAAACTACTTTCACATGTGCATGGGGTACCTTCTGTTGGAATGTCATGCCATTTGGGCTTAAAAATGCTGGTGCTACATATCAAAGAGCCATGACATCTATTTTCCATGACATGATGCATCGAACTATGGAAGATTATGTTGATGATACTTTAGCAAAATCTATGATTAGAACTGAACATCTAAAGGACTTGAGCATGATCCTAAACAAAATGGAAAAGTTTAGTCTCTAACTAAATCCTAAGAAGTGTGCTTTTGGTGTCACTTCTGGAAAGCTCTTAGGATACATAGTTTCAAAGAAGGGTATTGAAGTTGATCCAACTAAAGTCAAGGCTATCATAGAGATGTAACCTCCCAAGAATATCAGTCAAATGAGAACCTTACAAATGGTATCAAAAATTTTTGAGAAATTTTTGCAAATGGTATCAAAAGTTTAAGTGTGATATATCGTTGGAAAGGTCTTTCCAAGACTAATCCAACCATGCTAGTTTCATTCTCAGATTTTACCATTTGATTAGCTATTTTACTTGCAGATTATCTAATTTTTCATGTGCTAACCCTTGTGGGCCTAACAAGTTGTGGTTGTAGGTGCACTTGCTTGAGATATTTTGCCAAAAGAATGCATGTCAAAGAGGGCTACTAATGGTTTTTGTAGGGCTGCCCTAAGCATAAAAACCAAATCAAGTGCTTGTTTAATTGCTTTATTTATTGAGTGCGGCATATACTAGTTGTTTCATTTCATAGGCACTCAATACCTTGTTGTAGGAATTTTGAGGTGGTAGGAGAGTATGCTCTTCACCCTTGTGGTGAAACAAAAATCTTAACCCATCTTGGGATTTTGAAAGCAAGGGGGTAACTAAATCTTTTCTTGGTGTGTTTGGGTGAATTTTTTGAGATAGGGGAGTATGCTCTTCACCCTTGTGGTGAACCAAAAACCTTGAACCTCAAAAATTGATCTACTCTTTGTTTAGATTTAGAATCCTTTAGCGGGCCTGCTCTTGAGCAATCAAGAGGAACGAACCAAATGGGGACAAGCCTTTTGCCGGCTCCTCCAACCCACTATAATCTCAAGGCTATCGAGGACACAAAACCTTGGTAGACATAACACTTGTCTTCGCTTGATGTGAGTAGCTCATGGGATTGCGACCATCATTGAACAAGAATGCTTAAGGTACTCTTGAGGCCACGAGGTCCTAGTCCTTTATGAGGAGCAAGAGGGGTGTTATGAACGGAAGCCCTTACTACGAACCATTAGATAGAGGCCACCTTATTTTAGCTGCTTAGCTTCTTGGTGCAAGGATTGATCCAAGTGGACTTACCCAGATCACCCCAAGACACTCACCATATGTGTTCCTTTGGTTGTATTTTTGACACTTCCATGACAACACCAATATCTCTTGTGGGCAACCACTTGGTGTGAGGCAAGGGAGCATCAAGTTGCGGGCCACGTTGCTAAGTAATGAGCCTTGTCCTTCTAGGTGGTAATTGCTTGAATTATCTTCGATTGTGTGATACTAGTGTAAATGTTCTCAACATACAAACAATCGGTAGCACTCATAGAATTTTTCATTTTGATATCACAAGTGCTTGTCTTGGCAAGGTTGTTTTTGCCCTTATTTCAAGTGTTCTATGAAATGTTTGATCCTATACTGTTTGCAAACCTATCTGTTATCTGTTGTTACTGCTTGTCAAACTGAGAAATTGCACTATCCAACCTTCAAACTTGATCAAAATGCTTCAAAACTGAGATTTTTATGTTCACTAGTCAAAAAGTCGTACAAATCTGCAACAGTGTCGCGTCCTGTTCTGAGAATTGTCGCGTGACAGTTCGCCCCTGCAAGACTGTGGCCCCGCTTACTTGGAAAGTGTCACCCGACCTTACTGGAAACTGTCGCTTGGCTTAAAGCAAAGTGTCACCTTGCTATAAACTATTGCCTTATCTACCTAGAAAGTGTCACCCAGAACCTTTTTGCTATCTTGTTGCTATTGCAATCCAGAGCTGCTAAACTTGCATTTTAACCTATCGTAGAGTGTCTTTTTCTATTCTTACCTGAAGCTGGTCTAGTATCTACATGCTCAGACTTGTTCTAGACTAAAACAAATGAGCTAAAACTATTGGATTTGAGCTTAATGAATGCTACTCTCGATCACTTGTTGTATCATGGTTACCTCTCTAGCTACTTGCTTATTGAGCTTCTTGCTCGCTGCTCGGCTTTAGTTAATTGATTGTTGTAAGTGCTTGAGCACTTTTGATGAGCCATATCTCTCTATTGTTCTACATTGACAAGTGATATTTATTAGCTTTTCTTATCTCAAATCTAAGAAACTTTTTCTCATTCTGTTAGTCAACCAACATCTCTTTTCATGCCGGTTACAACTCGATCTCAATTTGAGCAGGAGAGTCATCCTCCATTCAATTCTACATAGTTACCTTCTCCAACTAGATGCTCATGAGCACCCATTAGCAACAACAGTTCTAGTTCTGACCAATCTGAGAATTCTAAGGCTACCCCATGGTACAAAGGAGGTTTCCTCTTTTCCGCATTCAAGACCCCCAAAAACACAAACAGTGTCTCACTCACTTTGACTGAACAAGAAAAATTTCAACGTTTGCAAGAACACTTTGAGCATAAGGATAACCAAGCATGCTTAGACAAAGAATACAATCAACAAAGGATGGATGTTGCTAGACGCATGACTTATAGAGGAGTGTCTTATGAGCAACCTGAGACTAGTAACTCTGAGCATAGACCTCTTTTTAATGGCAACAATGGTGACAACATGCCACCAAGATCTCCTCCAAGACCCACTTTTGGTATGCCTTCTTCACCTCCTACGCCTCCTCCCTCTCAACATGAGGTAGAGGATGATGATGAGATTTCTAGTGAGGATTTTATGAGATTTGAACAAGATGTGGTCTCCCAATGAATGATGCATAAGCTTTTAGAGGGTAATGGCGATCAATATTTTCAATATATGACTTCTAGAGGATACAAGCTTCGTCCTGGATATGATGTCAGACAAATTATCCAACAAAGAGTACCAACTGAATTGGAAGTCCTTCAAGAAGAACTGCGTCAGACAAATCAATGCCTTACCCAAATGGCAATAGAAAGAGAGCCTCCAAAGGTCTCTTTTGTAGAATCAATTTGTGCTCTTCCTTTTGATAAAATTCTATACATGGTCCCATTTCCTAGGGATATTAAGGTTCCCAAATACGACAAGTATGATGGAAATGGTGATCCCCATGACCATGTGCATCACTTTTATGCTCTTAGTATGGACTTTCTTCATGAAGACACATTTCTTCTACGATTATTCCCTCGAAGCTTAAGAGGCCAAGCTTTAGAATGGTTTGTGAAATTGACACCACCTATTAAGACTTTTGATGAGTTGGCTCAGCAATTTACCCAGCATTATTCTTACAACATCCAACAACCTATCACCATGATAGATCTTGGTAATCTAAGACAACATCAAGGTGAGCCATTTGCAACTTACTTACAATGTTGGAGGTCATTGTATTCTAGGTATCCTCATCCATTGCCTGAAAGAGAAAAGATTGACATTTTCATCAACACACTTGTACCTGAGCTATTTTATGATCTAAGGAAGCAACCGTTCTCCTCCTTCCATGACATGGTTGAAAGTGCATATCGAATTGAGGATGTAGCTATAAGAAAGGGTGATATTGTTATTAATAAGGATACTAGAAACAATGGAAAAGACAAGAACAAACCTTGGAATAAGAACAAGTATGTTGTTAATGATGGGGTTGTTGACGCTCCTAAAGTTAAAGAGCCTACTTTCAATCTCTCCAATGCTATCTATGCAGCAAAACAATAAGAAGCTGCCAACGCTCACAATGCTCCTAAACCTCAATATGCAAATAAGCCTAAGAAGTAATTTCGAAAGCGAGTCTATACCAAGTTGGCAGAACCTTACGATGTGATCCTTAAGACTTTGGTTGACAATGGATATCTTACACTTCCTGATAAACCTGGTAACTACGATCCGCTTGTTAGGCCTGATTGGTGGAGAGAGGATCATTACTGCCATTATCACAGAAACAAGGGACATCTGATAGACAATTGTTTTAAGCTTAAGGATGATATTCAAGACCTCATTGATAACAACACAATCTCCACTGATGGCTTAACTAAAAATTTTGATCATACAGCTTTCAAAGATCCTCTACCTAAGCATGATAAGGGGGAAGCCTCTCAAGTACATAAGAAGAATCATGATGCTAAGATCAATTATACATATACTTCTGATACACCTGTGATCAACATGGTAGAGCCCATTGAGAGTATTCTAATGATGAGGTCTCAAGATGATAATAAAGCCAATCATGGTAAGCCAAATTTGGTCTTGCAAACATGTGGTAGTTCATCTTCCCAAAGTGAGACACTGAATGCTGTTACTAGGGGGCAAGCCAAGATTGTCCTTAAAACTACGCAAGATCCCAAGCCAGCATTTCCTTCCAAACAAGTGGCTCCTTCAGCCACCCCTAGCTATGATCTTGTCCAACATTTGAAAAAGACACTAGCACAGATATCTATCCTTGAGTTGCTTCGGTTATCCCCTTCACATAGAGAGATTCTTAATGAGGCTCTATGTACAACACGTGTTCCCAATGACATTGATCCGGATCAATTTCAGGCTATGGTCAACCACATTTCATCTCCGCTATCCCTCTCCTTTTCTATAGAAGATGACATATCTATCACTCACCCTCATAATCTTGCTTTACACATTGAAGTTCTAGTCTATCACACCTGCATCTGCCGAGTCCTGATAGACAATGGTGTAGGGTTAAATATTGTTTCTTTCAATGTCATACAATAGTTGGGTTGTCAGAATTTGTTGTGGATTCTAAGAAGAAGATTACTATAAAAGCTTATGATGAAGTGGAAAGATCTTCCAAAGGTCTTGTCACGCTGCCTGTCTAAGTAGGCCCTGTCATGAAAGATATTAACTTCCAAGTATTGGACACCCCACTTGCATATAACCATGACATGCAGGCTATTCCTTCCACTTATCATCAGTGCGTCAAATTTCCATACAATGGCACTAAAGTTGTGATTCCTAGAGACCATACTATTGCTATTAATGCTCTTAGTGATGCTAAAAAATTTGTCCCTCACAATGAACCTACTGTTGATCCTAGTACGTCTCTAGTTGCTACTGAGAAATCACTTAAGATGATGAGCCTTGGTATGGGTGAATATATGCTGGATTCCTTTGCTTCTATACCTATTTCTCCTAGGTCATATGGGAAACCTTTTGATAACATGAAGCCTTCCACTTCTGCTATGGTGATCTTTGATACTTTTGTTCCTTCATTCGTTCCTTTAGAAGTAGAAAGAGAAGAACAAGCTGTTCAAGAGTGGATCTGTAGAGAGGATTCTAGAAATACTCCCATGCTCAGTAATTCAGACACAGATACAGATGAGTCACCACTGCACACTATGGCTCAAATGGGAGATGATCTTCCTTCTACTTCACTTCTTTGGGGAGAAGAATGTATATCTGCTGATGATATGCTGAGGCCTCTATGTCTAGAACCTATGTGCCTAAAGAATCATTGCACTATGATAGACAATGTTGCAACATTGCACGACTACTACAAAGAGGTGATCTATCACATAATGACATGAGTATCTCTACTTCTTGGCATCTTAAGCCTCTTCCAGAAGATTCTTCCATGACAGATATGGATGTTGATGTAGTTTATACCTCTCGTAACCCACCCAACGTAGTTGATGAGTCTCGTGCAGGGTCTGATGAGTTTGTTCCCCGTATTGCCTTAGTAGACTATGTTGGTCCTTCTATGACAAATCTAGATCTAGCTACTTTTGGAGCTTACCCTATAGGCTCAACTTCTCTTGTCACCAGAGATGACACCTCTCACATAAATGTTGTTGAACCAATCACTTCATTTCATCTCACATCAACACCTCTTACTTCTTCCACCAATGAACTAGCAACAAAAAAGATTGAATCAGCAATCAAGTATCACAGTCATCAAGTCAAAAGAAAAGAGCAATTTTCAGATGGTGAAAACCACATTGTGGTGGTATCCGCACCTAAGAAAAGTAAAACTAAAAATTCGCTCAAAAATAATGATTCTCAAATAAAAGATGACAAGCTGATTCTCTACAAAAAAATAGTGCACTACTTCAAGCATGATCTCATATCTATTACACTTCAGCCCATTCCTAGAGCTGAGAACAAAGTTGCTAATGCCTTGATTACTTCGACATCCATCTTACAAATGAAAAATCATAAATCTTGCTTCAAGTTCTTGGTGGATGAATTACGCTATCATGCTTACAAATCCTACAATCCTGCCATCTTTTCATGTCTTCCACCTCATATTCTTCCTAAAAATCCACCACGACATTCTTTCCACCATCCCTTACACTTTTCCTTTGTCTCTAGTGACTTGTATAGGAAGGGGCTAGAAGGAACTCTCCTTAAGTGATTAGAAATAGAGGAGTCAAAAAAAGTGCTAGCTGAAATCCAGGATGGCATATGTGGATCACATTCTAATGATCCTCCGCTAGCTCAGACATTGCTTAGGGCTGGTTATTATTGGTCAAACTGGTTGAGACCTCCTATCATCATAGCTGCATCATCTAGGCCTGGGGCCTATCAGTTCTCTACATCTGAGGAAGCAGATTCTTGATGCCCATTTCTGTCTGGGGCATTCTTTGTACATATTTTTATTGATCCTGAAAAAATTCCAAAAAAATTCATATATGATGCTAAAAAAATCCTAAAAAGCATAAAAAGTACTAAAAAAATGAGCATCCTAGTGAAAACCTAGCAATAGGCACTTTGATGTCTCACAAAAAAAAAGAAAAAGTGCCTTGGTGAAAACCTGGAAACAGGTGCCTTGGTAGTAAAAATACAAAAAAATTTATAAAAAGTCCTAAACAAATTGCAATAAATCTATCAAGTGGTGAAAACTTGGAAATAGGCGCTGCTTGAGACCCTCTGCATCTATGTCTATCAGTCTTGCATGGCACTCCTTCGCTCCACTTCTCGCTTTGCCTCTCCTAGCCTAGAATTGATTCTTGTCTTAGTCTAGGGGGCATCTGTTGTTTTGAGCTTATCTTGGGTTTCTTTATGCATCTGGGTTTCTTGGGCACCTTGGTTCAAATGGTGTTTTTCAACAGCACCCTAGTGTCGAGTGTTTCTTAACACTTATCAGATGTCCTACCCACAGTCTAGATGATGCAATATTTCTCACTGGCAGATGCGATACTCAAAGTTTGACTCTATGACCTACACACACGCACTTAAACATTTGACTCACTGAGACTTGCTTGGCTTTATTTCTTTGTGTGCTATCTATGATGATTTCTTTGCTGAGTGTTCTCCCCCTATGATCATTTTTGATGATGCATAGCTAGAAGACTAAGGGTATGAGAATATGTTTTATTTCTTTATTTGCTTGTGGGTATATTTTGTTGATCCTAACTGTCATGAGCATTTATGCTGGTCTTACTTGACACTATGGATCTACAAGGTATTATCCTTGACTGTTTCACAAGTGCATGCTTATAGTCATCTTGACTTTTTTGTGTCTCGATGTGAGCATAATCTTGCTATATCAAACTTAGGTAATCTCACTACACTAGTCATCTTGACCTACATGTCTTTGATGCCTAGGTGGGATTTCCACATTTCTATCTGATATAGATCATATTCAGATCCACATAGTTATGCTAGTGTGTATTGTATGATCTTGCGATGCTACCAATAATGCTCGATGATGAATATTAGATGTCTATTAGCATTGTGACCTTGCAAGTAAACCACTTTTCATGTAGCTTGCATTCTTAGGTTCATGTTAGTTTAGCTTTGCATCTTGCATATGGAGAGAGCTCTCCTTTTCATCTTACATGGACTTGTTAATCAACTGCGCTCCTCTTTCGCTTCTTCCCGATCATGTCTTTTGCTTCTTGTCTTTCATATCCCATCATTTTCTATTCATTTCAAGATTGAAACCAAAATCTGAGCTCACCTTGATCACCCAAATCATCTTTCTCCTTCTTCCATGCAGTTGGCTAACCTTTTGAGGCTTGATCCTTCGATCTTCACTGGGGCATTCGTCACCTCTTCATCCCCATCTCTTTCAAACTTCCAATCTTTCATTCACTTTCAAATCCCAAGTTCAACTCTTCTCTCCGTGGTGTTTATGAGTTGAGGGACCGATAGGTTCATGCCCCGTGTCCCATGTGTGGGGCATATCTTCACTACTTGATGGTTATTCTATTCTCTTTCTTCAATTATGATTTCTAGTGATTTGATCATGTTGCTCTTGCTTCTGCATTCCCTCTACCTGATTTTGCTTTTGATCCCGAGGGGGCAGACACATCATATCTTATTGGCTATCTCTTTCCTAAGTGTTCAATACTGTCACTACCAGGCTGACCATGCAGGATTTACTATCTCTTTGCACTTCATTCTTTGGAGTCAGATCGCTATCTGCTTGCCTTCTTGGCTATCCACTTGCCTTCTTGGCTGATCTATTCTTTGACATAATGTGTTCCCAGATCGATCACACATTAGTCAAAGAGGGGCAAATGTATACACCTAAATGGTCATCTAGACTATTAGCCCCTTTTGCTAAATCATCAATTGCTTGCTCTTGATCAAATCCTAGTTCTATCATTTATTCGATTATTTTCTATGGGCTAACCACCTTATCTTAAATCTTTATTTAATTAAAAGGAATATTTCCTCCCCTTTTAAATAAATAAAAAGCCCCCACTTTTCCTCTTATCCTAAGTTGCACAAATAAAGCATTATTCTTATCTTATGAAAAGAGAAAAGCACTTTTTTGTCTCATATGGACACAAAAGTCAACTCTTATTTTCTCATTAGAGGATACTTGTGCACATGGATTGCTCCTCTTTCAAGGTCCACCGTTGATTAAATCTTTTACCTCTTAATCTCCATGGTTCATTCCTTCTCATTTCTTATAAAAGGAGAGCTCTCTTCTTCATTCTAGATCCTCAACTTTTTATGCTAATGTTATGTTGTAGGTTTTCTAGGTCAGTTTGGAGCTTTTGGAGATTTGGAGCATTCTTGGCTTTTGCATCTACATGTTATCATAGTTTCATTTCTTTCATTATCATGGCATTCATAGCTTCATACTTAGCTTAGTTTCCTTTATGCTTTAGATTAATTCATCTAGTTTAACTAGGAGGCTTTGTAATACTTGCTTCTTTCATTTTCATAGCTTAGCTTACATTTCCATTTCTAGCATAGCATTGCATTGCATTTTCATTTGATTCTTGAGGATATTGGAATTCTTTCCCTTGTCTTCATTTGAATCTCCCATTGCATGGTTTACTAGCAAGGTTATCGGCTTAATAGCTCTAGCTAAGAGCATTCTTAAAAACCCTTGCACTCCATGCCTAGGGAGCTATGGATCAATTTTTGAGACCTCATTCTTGAGTGTTCTTAAATGTAATGATTCATAGAAATGTGACACAATTATAGCACACAAGAGGAAGTCCATGATGGTATTTGTGGGTCACACTCAAACGGTTTAACACTAGCTCAAAAACTTATTAGGGCTGGGTACTATTGGCCTGAAATAGAGAAAGAGTCTATCAAGTTTGCTAAGAATGGTAAAAAAATGCCAAGTACATGGCAACCTAATTCATGCTCTAGGGAGAGATCTAATTCCCTTTACTACATAATGGCCTTTCCACCAATGGGCATTTGATCTTATAGGAGCTATACATCCTCATTCTTCTAATGGACATACCCATATAATCACAGCTATAGATTATTTTACAAAATGGGTAGAAGCAGTCCCTTTGACACAAGCAATAGGAAAGAAAATATCTATGTTCATATTGAACTATATCATATGCAAATATGGAATACCTCATTCCATAATAACAAATAACAATGGGCAATTCAAGAACAAAGACCTAGATGATCTATGTGCCAAATTCAAGATCACACAACATTGGTCTTCTATCTACTATCCTCAAGGGAATGGACAAGTAGAAGCTTCTAATAAGAATCTATTGAAAATCTTGCATCGAACAGTTAATAAAATAGGAAGAGACTGGCATCTCATGATCAATCCAGCTCTCTGGGCCTACAGAACAAGTATCAGAACACCTATTGGGGCTACACCTTTCGCTTTAGTTTATGGGTTTGAAGCGGTCTTGCCTATTGAGGTTGAAATTCCATCACTAAGAATCAAAATGCATGGTCTGGTAACTGATGATGACTATAGAGTGTCTAGGTTGCAAGAACTTGAACTACTAGATGAGCATAGACAAGTAGCATATGATCATCTCAGAGTGTATCAAAAAAGAATGTATAGAGGCTACAACAAGAAAGAAAAACACAGAGAATTCCAGGTTGGTGATCTAGTCTTGAGAGAGAATCCTAAAAATCAATCACATCAAGAACGCAAGGGAAAGTTTGAACCCAACTAGCTGGGTCCCTTTGTAATCACTGCTACTTTTCGCTTTGGTGCCTATCAACTCTCAATGACTGAAGGAGAACAACTCCCAGAATCAATCAATGTTCTCCATCTAAAGAAATTCTATGCCTAAAGCATTCAGTCTATGGTAAAATGTCCTAAAAAATTTATAAAAATCTGAAAAAGTCTTGAAAAAATGAACATCTTGGTGAAAACCTAGCAATAGGCACCTTGATGATTCACAAAAAAAGTGAAAAATATCAAAAGTACAAAAAAAAATTGAAAAAATGAAAAATACAAAAAAAAGAAAAAAAGAAAAAGTGCCTTGGTGAAAACCTAGAAACAGGCACCTTGGTAGCAAAAATAGAATCTCTGCCAAGATGGTGAAAACTTGGCAAATGGGTGCCACTTGTTTCAAAATGCTCCATCTATCAGTGCAATCTTGGTCTTTCCTAGCTTTCAGTCTTTCTTTAGTTTGTACATATCTCCCAGTTTGTTTCTGCATTCATGTTTTCAATAAGTCAGACTGTATACCAATAAGCTCAAGTGTCTGTATCCTGTCAATGTTCAAACTTGGGGGCAATCAAAGTCATATCCTATGGCCTCTAATGTGTCTTAGACATATCATATCCAGTTAGAGTCCTTTGAAGCTTCGTCTGAGTCAGTCAGTCAGTCTTGTCTCCAGAAAGGATTTTGCATCTCAAACAACGCAATGAAACATCAAACTGAAAACAATCTATGCTTTTTACATGCTTTTATCTCCTTGTATGCTTACTGATTCGCATTGATATTTTTGCATATTATGTCCTTTCGAGCTCGTCGATGATGTCCTTTACAGGATTTAGAGAGTGATGACTGGGGGCATAATCTTTTCTTTGTCTTCTGCTTGTATGTGAAAATCTAATAACTTTGGAAATTTTGGATTGAAATGGTGTCCGACTGTAAGAGCCTCTATCTCAAATTGGATGGCCATGCGTACCTCGACCATTGATACCTGGAAAATTCAAGGAAGCTTGATCTAACTATTGTCTTTTTGAGTGATTTCTTTCTCCTACTATGAAACGCAATCTTACCTAAGGATGTGAATGATAAAGGGTCACTACGGGTAATTCACATTGGATTTAGAATGATCTCTTGACTGTTTGATGTGTTTTTCATGCAAGGTGTATTCAGGTCATCATGATGTTTATGTTTTGATGCTTATACAAATTGCTATATCAAAATGGACATGATATTCAAGTCATCCTGGCATTTTTGCCTTGGTGCTTATATCTAATCCAACATTCCAAAAATAAAATCAATATTCATATATCCATGGTTGTTGACCAGTGGGTGTTGTATTGATTCTTGCACATACAAATTGATATTCATATGTCTATGGTTTCATAGCTAGTAGGCATTGTATTGATTTATTCAATTACCTACAAGTTCAATGATGATAACAAATCGACATATGATCAGTGAGTAGGTCCTAGGTCCTAGGTTGCATTTCATTTTGCATGTTTCTTTGCATTTTGCATGTCTGCATGATCTCACAAATTTTTGGAAACACTTCAAAGCTTAAACAATTCTTCGTATCAATTCTTCACATCTAACGAGAGTTGAGTCTCACTCGAAGGTCTCTTCATTGAACCACAAGTAGTAACCCTCATGGGTTAAACATCCTTTTGACATAAGACTGAGTACTTGTCTTCATCAACCTGCAAAAACATATCATGTGTATCACTGCATTTACATCCCATATCATTACCATTTGTTGCATTACATTACATCCAGTGCCTAAGCATAAATCATACACACATCTTTGCATAACATCTATACATATGACAGAAATCATTGCATTGCATTGATCCATTCATACATTCTACACTACTCATAGCATAAACATCACATGATATCATTATCAATCGAAACATGACAAGTACATATGAAGTCACAACCAACATATCGATCTCATATATATCAAAAAAATCTTGAACTAGTCAGGGGTGCACTACTGGCACAATATACAAAAGAATGAGCTCCTGAGAGCTATCAGAGTCAGAATAGTATATCAATGATAAAAAAGAACAGAGTATATCAAAACATAAGAATAGGAATCAACTATCAGCATGCTCCTCAGCATCTGGTGGAGGAGGGGGTGGTGCATCTGGTATGACCTCTACTCTCGGTGCCCTAGCTCCCTCTGAGGCTGCCATATAATCTGAATACATGGGTACTCTCTATGCAGCGGGGACAACGGCATAATATGTAGACACATAATACAAAGCCCATGAGGTCTAATGGGTCACCTCTATCTGTAATCTCTAAACCTCTGCACGAAGCTCTGTACACTGCTTATCTGCCTCTAGATACCTCTCCTCCCACCTAGCACTTTGTACCTTTAGGTCCCGAACCTGAGCTCTGAGACGTCTAATAATATTTGATGAAGTAAGAGGTACACTAGGCTCATCCTCTACTACTGGAATATCTATGTCCTATACTGGCTGTGCTGGCTACTCTGCCTGCTCTGTGGTACCTTCTCTATGCGCCTTACGATGTCTAATCTCAGCCCCTAGATCAAAGGGATCATATGTACCCATATCTATACTAGCATCTACAACCTGCTCAGCTACTAATACCTCATCTGTAGAACCAACACCACCCAAAGTGCCACTCTCACCCCTGGTCCATCTCTGTGAACTTGTGGATGTACCTGCTGTAGAAGTAGAAGGATGAGGGGGCCTCATATGTCCTACTGGTCTCTATAGTGGAACTGTCACTCTCGGTCTGGATGGTGTGGGATGTATTGCCTGAGGTCTGGGACTTGATCTCATAGGAGCTCCTATCACATCCATCGCCTCCTCCATGGATGGTATCAACTCAGTGGGATCTGAAAATCTATGGATAGGGTGATCTGCAAGCCAAGAGATGTATCCATCTGTGACCCCTGCATCAACAACCTATGGATGGTAGTCCCAGTCTCTACCTATGATAGCATTGTACTCCTCTAAACATAAAGAATAAGTGAGCCTCTATGTCCACCCGAGCCTGAACTCATGAACTATACGGGCATATGTAGTATACTCCTGTGGGGCATCTTGTCTCCGTCCATATTGACGCCACACTTTAGTAATGAGAAATCTCTCCAAAATAGTGGGGGACCGACCAATGAGTACTCGACTCTGAAAAAGGAAGCTATACTGCTCTCTCGCAGTGGGCCAGGCCTCTATCTACAAGTATGGTCTCCAATGCACAAAAGTCATATCATCCAAGCATCATCTGAAATACTCAGTATGGCTCATGCGACCCTGTGTGACATAACTAGCATATGTGTATATCACTGGCTCCTGTGGCTAATGCTGTGTCTGAAAAACTGGTCTCAAAACTAGGATATGCTCCCAGGCCCATATCTGTAACACAAGAGCTCCATAAGTGAAGCTCTTGCAATCCTGATACATAATCTCGCGCATCTCTGAAAACATATGTGCCAAAAGACACTGACCCCAAGCAAGCTCAGTGGGAGTCGCCATAAGAAGTGCTACCATCGGGGCCCATCCCATCAAGAAACCATTCTGCTAATGGCCTGGCATGATGAGCTCACCGATCATCCCAGAAATAATGCACTCTAAGTGGTGCATCTCACCATATCTCTGTACAAGGGTCTCCCAGGAAATGGACCCCATCAATTGTGTGTCATCTCTGAATAGACACCTAAAGGCATGAAGACCGGTCTGCCCAATACTTGTTGGAATCATTTGCCATTGCACCAAAAGCTCGAACTATCAATGCCCGATACAAATGTCAGATTTAACCCAATCCATGAGAGGTGGTTAAGCCATGTCATGAATCTCCAAGGAGGTGCTGACCACCAAGTCAACAATCTCCCCCTTAGTACTGACTGAGCCTTCAACACCCACTGAAGGGAGACTCGAACCTGTGACCCAAGGCTCTGATACCAATTGTTGGAATCATTTGCCGTTGCACCAAAAGCTCGAACTGTCAATACCCAATACAAATGTCAGATTTAACCCAATCCACAAGAGGCGGTTAAGCCATGTCATGAATCTCCAAGGAGGTGCTGACCACCAAGTCAACAATACTCACATACTCAGGATGCCGACTGATATGGAATGGAATGCGTAGTATCCTATAAATATCCTCTGGAGTCACAGTGATCTCTCCAGTCGGTAAATGAAACGTCTATGTCTCAGAATGGAATCTCTCAATAAGTGCAGTCAAAAGGCCATGGTTTACCCTAATATTGGGTAAATGGATCAAATACTCAAAACCACATGCAGTAAGATGAACCCTCATAGGGTCAGGAAGTGAGACACATAATCTTTGGGTCATCGGGTATGAATGTCGGACATGAACATCTGGATATGTGACCTATATCATACAAAAATAGGGAATTCTATCAGAAATCAGGTTCAACAATAAGCTAATAGTACAGAAATTGGATAATTTGGTACTTCAAAAGGTAGGTTAAAAGGTCAGCTATCAGCATCAGCAATCAAAAAAGAAAAAATCTTGACCTAAAATAGAGTTTTGAGCTCACTGTTTTTCATACAACAATCCAGACTGGCACCGAAAGTCATACGACACTCTACAGTAGCCCATACGATAATCCATGGTCATACGACATTGGATTCATTATCGTACAAGTTTCCAGGGACCTGATGAAATGTCATACGACTCATGGGTCCCCTTCATACAACACTAGGCAGGTCATGAAATGACAAAGGAAAGGAAATTCAAATGTCATACGAGTCTGGGGGAAGACTCGTACGAGTTTTCATACATACAAAAATTGAAAAGCAAAACGCGTACGAAAAAATTCTAAATGGTTATAAAACATGAAAAATTTGAATTTTCAGAGGGGCACAGAGGTCCACATATCGGATGTCCATACTGTCGAGGTCTATCATGTCTCTGGTTGCGCTCAAATCGATGCGAACTCATAGGTACCTTCGATTCTCTCTATTTTGCCATTTTCTCACTCAGAGGGCTCCACAAGATCTCAAAAGTCAAATGGTTGAAATGATTTAAAAATGACCCTTCCGGCCCTTATATAGCTTTTGACCTAATTTTCAAAAGTGCTCCATTTTTCACAAAAATTGCACCCCTGGCTAATTTCGACGTTCTAAATCCATTTTCGAGATCAAAATTCAAATCTAAGATCGTTTATTATGTCAAAATCGTGATTTAAAATTTTGGGCCCAGGACGGTCTACTGCTTGCATAATCGACCTTCCATCATCACAAAAATCTAGAATCCAACTTAACTAACTATCTTACATCAAACTATCAAAATTTCAACTTGGTCAACCATGGTCAACTCATGGTCAAACCTAGTCAAACTTGGTCTTTTGGACCCTCCAACGATGTAGAATGTGTTCCCAAACATGTTTAACCACTTCTCAAATCAATTAACATGCTTCTGAACTATTCAACACTGAAATTTCTTGTCAGATTTCAATTTTAATCCCGAAGGGGGCATGGTATTGCATATCATTCAAAGTCTGTAATCAAATTTTAAATCATATCTTTCCTCAGTAATCAAGACAACAACCATGTCTATTTGTTGATTCATCAAAAGTCCTCATCGCTCGGGGCAAATCTATCATCGCTTGGGGCATATCAGATTCATTGAGATCCATATCAATCTGGTATTCTCCTAATCTTGTAAATTGTATCAGTTTTTGCAACTATCGGTTCAAATGTGTTATTTCCTTGGTTCTTCGGTAACTGAAAGGTTCAGATGTGATACCTATGTGATTCTTCTAAGGACAATCGAGTCTGGAATCGGTCACTCACTTCTTCGCAATCATAAGGTTCGGAATCAGGCGTTTTGACGCTTTTGTTTCATTGGTTCATCGATGTTATAGTTAACATTATCTTTGGTCATTCAGGACCTATTATCTTCATATCAAATCTTTCAATTAGCTTCTGTCTCATATCAATTATCATATCTTTCGAATCAGTTTCATATCTCTATCAAACATAGACTATCTTTGAACCATTGCGCTTCGCACAACAATTCAAAGAGGGGCAAAATGTAATACCCCAAAAATGGGCTATAGGTTCATTAACCTCATACATCGACAATATGAACGAAATCGACATCAAAGTCCTAACCTAAGGCACATCTGAACATCATCGAATCCTAATTCATTATCTCAAATTCTGCATTGGGGAATATTCCTAGTAATATTCCTAATTATCCTAATTATCTTTGATTTAATGATTATTTGGTGATAAATTCTATTTATCCTAAAATTTGATTGATTGAATATTCTTAATATTTAATTAATTAGATTTAATTCTGCCACTTAATTATTTAATTGAGGTTAATTCTATTTATTCCTAAATTATATTATTTAATTTTGACAATAAATCTAAAATCCTATGAATGATTGATTAAATTCTTATTTAATTAATTAAAGCAAGTTGTCAATTTTTAATAATATTGTTTTTGGAATAAAAGTTTGAAAAATAATTGATTAACCCATAAATCAATTGTTTTATTTTTCAAAATCAGTTAAGTTGGAAATAAATCACTTTATTATTAAATTAATTCATATTAAATCATGCACATTCAAGAAAAGTAGACAACTATCAATTATCAATTAAAACTAAACTCTATTTTGAGTTAAACTCTGCTTTTGCATGTTTTTGTGAGTTAAATATCCTTTATTTAAAAATAACTCAAAAATCAACGTGAGTTATTTGAGTGATTTATGGCTTTTTTTTCATGCACCTCCAAAGCCCTAGATTTCTATAAATTAAGGCCCCATCTCTTCACAATCCATCTCATATTTTTGCATCCTCACGCTATCAAATTGGAAATTGAAGAATCATCTTTGCGAATCCAAGCTATTGTGAGATCATTCTTGTTTTTGAGTATTGCATATCATTTAGAATTCATCTTAGATCAATTCATTGCATATCAATTTCATCTTAGATTTTAGATTCATATCATTTTTCATCATATCCTTGCATAGAAAATCAAAAAAATAGATCAATTGCATTCATATTTCATATCAGTTTTGCATTCAAATCCTTCATTTAGGTGTCATCAAGGTCACCGATCTCGATACAATCTAAGAACATCATACTCGCACCTATTAGAAGGCAGTAAATCGCCTGGTTACTTTAGCTTTCAATTCATTGCACGATTTCAATTTTTGCTAACCTCTAATGTTTTACTGAAGTGTTGTGTCTACAGAACAAGTACAAAATTCACACACACATGCCCCACCATGGTTGGAGACCCCAGTAGCTAAGAAAAGGAATATGATTCCTTTATCAGTACCTATTGATGATGTAGTAAGCAGGTATGTGGGAAAATCTTCTAAGGTTAAGAAAATGAAGATGGAATCCAGAATCAGTTTTGATGAAAGCAATGGTCACTGGATGGCCGAGATTGCAAAACCTAAAGAGGAAAAAGATGAAGGAGAGGCTTTAGTCCAGGATTTTCAAATATCCAAGGTGGATTTAGGGAGAGACACCAGAGCCACCGATATGAGGTTTTTCGGGGTATTAAACAAGAAAATTGCTAGTAGAGTCTGGAAGGATGCCAAGGATAAACATGAAATGAAGGAGGCTATGAAGAGTATGGCCTAGTATATCAATGTCATTCAACGTCCCAAACCTTTTCCTCTGAGTGAGATGCCAACCTCCATTGACATGAATCCCTTGATAATCAATAGTTTCTTGACCAAGTTCAAAGAAGCAAGGCGGTGAGCAAAGCATTTGACGATTGGGTGGAGCGCATAAAAGCAGAGGTTGTCAACTAGCTAAGTCATCTGGATGAAACTCACAGTGAAGGAGATCACCTGGTAAAGAAAGTAGAAGCCAACATTGAAGAATGGGAGCTAGAAAAGACTACCTGGACCAAAGAGCTCCATTGGATTGAAGAAGTTGAGGAGTACAGCTTGCAAAAGTTCCTTATGGAGAGGCCAATACCAGGACTGGATGACCCAGTTCTTTATGTTATAAAAGAATGCATAGAATGGAGGAATGAGGTTGTGGCTATGGGAATCTCTGAGGTAAAAGTTCTCATGAAGGGGCTGAGAATGATCAAAGAAATCATTTCTAATGATATAAAGTGGATTGATGAGCGGTGCCAAAAAGCTCAAGAGGCGTCAGATAAAATGGTTGAACAGGTAATCAAAGAGGTAAATACCTAGTTCAAAAAGCTCAAAAAGATGAAGACACCTACAGACGAGCATTTCATGAAGATTGCATGGATGAAATCGATGATGATCCTTCAGCAAAATCATTTGGTTATGCACACAGAAAAGATAGCTGAGGTTAAAAGGGAGAAAGAAGTCTGGAAATAGAGGATTAATTTTATTGGTTTGCCACATCAACCAGTCATATCCACGTTTGCAGCCGCATTTGCAGATTGGAAGGCAATGTGACTTGCAGCGACCTCAACTCCTTAACCGTCCGAGACACTTGCAATTTTTGGAAGGTATTTTTGCTCGTAGTCCAGTTTTTATGCTTAATGCTTAGGATAGTTATTAGAGCTAAGAAGATTTACTTTCAAGAAAGATAATTTTACTAAGTTAGTTGTTGAAGCCTTGCGTGGCTATTTATGCAAAAAGTTTTAACTGTCTATGGGTTCGGCTCTCTGAGTTTGAGAGAAATTATTTTCTAATAACTTTACTTCAAGTTTTCTGAATACTGATATTACAGAATGTATGGAATATCTTATGGTGTTGCGTATATGTCTAAGCTTTTAAAATGATAAATACTACTGTTTAACTTTTGTGATTTATTTTCTTGTGGAAATAAGTTGTGTTGAATGAAGCTTAGTTGTGATATGGATGGATTCTATGCTTAGAAGTGACAGAGAGAATTGTTATTGAAGTTCAGATTTAACAAATTCAAAGTTTGAGATTGTGATAGAAGTAGATATTTTCTCTAAAATCTGCACATTCTTTTTCATGTTGATGGACTGAATGTTCTCCTTAAGTGCTTTCTGGTGAAAAGAAAACATGATGTTATTTTTCTATACTTGATAAGATCATATTGAAAATATTTCTAGAAGGTAGTTGCACCTTATAATTTGCAGAGAGTTAGCTTTTAGCAACTCATTTGTTAGTATTAATATTTTTCTCTTCTTTCCATTCTTTAAAGAGGTCTGAGATTAATTTAGAGAAAAGGGAAAAACTGTATGCTAACAGTTTTTGGTGACTTTGCTGGGGAGTGTCTAAGAATAGATCAGGATTGGTTATTTTTGCATTCAATGATCCACTATGGTGTTACTTGCTGAAGTTATCCCTGGTCGACAAGAACTTCCTCCAGTTTTGCAACCAGACCTTGATTTTACTGATACTCAAGAGGATTTAATAGCTAACCTTAATGTAGTAGCTTGGAAATTGAGAGTGAACGATTAGAAATACCATCAAGATTAGTCCTTGAGGAAGAGGAAGAAATTGGAGAGTGGCTCAAAGGCTTGCCTGTAGTCTAGGAGGCTACTGTAGTTGACAGGGTAGTCCGAAGGCCTTGAGAATAATCGATTCTTCTATCTGTTTCAGTTCAACTCAATAAGCTAACTGGTAAGAGATTTACAAGGGGAGATAGAGAAAAAGGTCTTTTAGATTTTGATTTTGAAGATCTAGCCAAGCTTGATTTTAAGCCCCAAACCCCTTCTAGGTGAAGACAGTATAAGACCACTAGTAGACCTTCTTCTCCCACTAAGTCTCCTCCTATAACTAATTTTAGTTCCTTGGTCTCACCAGGAACCTTAACTCCCACTGTTGTAAATTTACAGCCCTTGAATTTTATCTTACCTACCATGGCATAGAATCAGCCCTGGGGTGCTATCGTAGGGCCTTTAAGCTTAGGAGAAAATCTAGGAAACCTACCTAAAGGTCGTGACATCCTACCCAAATTTAGTGGTGATGGAAAGAAAACCGTTGAGGATCACTTGAACACTTTCAATATAGCATGCAGAGTTTTAGCAGTGGGCACTCCAGATGTGGCTATCAAGATTTTTGTCTTAACCTTAACTGAGGCTGTAGCCGAGTGGTTTCATAGTTTACCACATGCTTCCATTATCGACTGGGATTCTATGAAAACAACATTTGAGACTAGGTTTAAATCAGCTAATGATGCAAATACCCATTTGATTCAATTAAGTCAAATGAAGAAGGAGATTCAAGTACTCATGAGGGAGTTTGTGGCAAGATTCAACAAGGGAATTCAAGTGATTCCAGCTGCAAGTAGACCCAATGATGAAAATTACAAAGGCTTTTTCTTAAATGTTATGCCTCTTGATGTAGCATTTCCTTTAAAAAGAGCTAGGCCAACCACCTTAGCAGCTACTCAGACACTTGCCATTGAACTGGAGGATGACCTCATAACAAGTGGCAAATGGAGAAAAGATGTTTAAGCATCTAGCTCTCAACCTTCTACCTCCTCATCGTCAGACCCTATAATTCAAAGACTGATGAATGACTTGATAACCATCAAGAAACAATTGCCTAAAACTACCAGTCCCTATCAAGATATTCCATGTAAATATCCAACTCAAGGACCCTCAAACTCGGGAAAACAATTTAATTTGCCTCCTACTCAGCAGAGATTGCAAATTGAACCTCCACCAAATAAAAGCAACATCTGTGTTTTCCATCTTACCGATGAGCATGAGGGAGTTTCATGCCCTGAAAACATAAGATATGCACAACTTGAAGCTGAGAAAGAAGCAACAACAAAGGTGACTATTGAAGACATATCCTCTGAGGTTCCTGGTGACTCTGGAAACTTTTACCTTGAATATGAATCAAACTTCGAAAGGGGGGGAGACATATTGGTAACTTTAGAGGATACTTCTTGCTCAGTTTTGACAAGAAACCAGCATGGAAGAAAAGTGAGTAATTGGACAAATGCAGCAACTAAAGGTAATGAAGGGCAGGTCAGTGATCATCCAAAGATCCTGAAAGCAGGCAGTCTGGAGGAACAAGTTATGAAAAGGTCTAAATTTGATTACCCTTTTAGTATAGTTGATTTTTGTAAAACTTCAAAAGTACAAATTTCTGTTGTAGAATATCTAAAAATGAATCCCCGGGAGTTAGATAAATTGGTTAGTTATGTCAAAGGTTCTCCTACCGAACCTAAGGCTCAACAAACAAACAATGCATGTTTTAAAGGATAGTCTATAAAGAAGGAAGAGACAGTTGAGCAAAAGCCTGCTGAGAAGCCCATTCCTCCTATTCCTTTTGGCTTGAAACCTGAACCTTTCTATGTGTCCCTATTCATTCATGGTTTCAAATTAAACAATTGTATCATTGATTCAGGGGCTTCAGATAATATTATGCCTTCATCTGTGGCCAAAGCATTAGATCTCCCTATGACTGATACCTTTGGACGTTGCTATTCTATGGATGCCAAACAAGTCCCACTCCTAGGTCAAATTAAGGATGCCCAAGTTACTTTGGTAGCTTTCCTAGATAAGAGATTGAAATTAACCATCTTAGTAGCTGATATTCCAGCCAGCTATGGTATGCTTCTTAGCAGAACCTTTTGTAGGGATCTAGGTGGTGAGATAAAATTGGATTGGTCCCAGGCCATAGTCCCTATAGGTAATAAGAAAGTTACTCTTCTTCCAGAACCCAAATCCAAATACACAGTTTTTCCCTCAGAAGACCCTAAATCCCAATTCTTGTATCAAGAATCTGAGTTTTCTAACTATGTTATCGGAGGTTAATCTCCCAAATCCAGTGGTTGCAGATGAAGAAGTTCCTTGGACTCTTGAATTCAATGGCAGTTGCTCTTCTACAGGTTCGGGGGCTGGAGTAGTCCTCATTTCCCTTGTTGGACTCAAATTTCCTTTTTCATTCAAACTTGAACACTACCAATACGGAAGAGTATGAAGCTCTATTGTTAGGTTTAGAAGAAGCTAAGAAGAAGGGGATTAAACTTTTAAAGGCACGTGGTGATGTAGAACTTATTGTCAAACAGGTCAAGAACTTGTTTTCAGTGAAGAATGAGAGACTGAAGCACTACAAAAATAGGGTGTGGGATGAACTCGAGTGGTTTGAAGCCTTTTCAATTGAAGCAGTCCCTAGGGAATATAACTCAAGAGCTGATGCTCTTGTTAGGTCAGCATCTTTTCTCATACCACACCCAGACTTTATAGAAGATCGTTACACCATTGAAGTGATTCATAGGCCTAGTGTTCCTAATAATTCCTTTTCTTGGCAAGTGTTCAGAGATGATGCTAAAATAAATGAATTTCTATAGGGTTTGGATAAGTTTTCAACCAATTATTATAAAGGATCAGAATCTGAGTGCCATGAATTATGTCCAAGGAAGGAATCCAATGCTTTAGAGGAAGTGATTCAACTTAAAGGAAACTCCATACCCAAAGGATTGGTGGAGTTAGAGAGGTTGTTTGATAGGAGAGACTGTTATTTAAATTCACCTAACATACCAGACACCATCCCTTCAGGTGAATATGAAAAAATTAATATTGGTGATGATTTCAATCCCAAGATGGTCAATTTAGGTGTGTGTTGTGATGAAGATGAAAGAGGTCATTTCACTAAGTTATTAAAAGAATATGGTGACGTATTTTCTTGGACCTATGATGATTTAAGGAACTTTAGATAGGGACAGTTTACACATCATATTCCCTTGAATCCCGGTACATCACCATTTTGTCAAAAATTGAGAACATACAATCTGAAGGTGTCGGATGCCATTTTTAAAGAGATTGACAAAATGCTTCAAGAAAAAATTATCTTCCCAATACATCATTCCACATGGGTGGACAACATCGTTCCTATGAGGAAGAAGAATGGAGAAATTAGAATATGAGTGGATTTTAGGAACCTCAATCAGTCAAGCTTTAAAGATAATTTCGCCTTACCTATGATGGACCAGATTCTTCAAACAGTAGCTGGCTCAGAAATGTTGTCATTGCTCGATGGTTTTTCAGGCTACAACCAAATCAGTGTTGTAGAGGAAGACTAGCACAAAACAACCTTTACCACACCTTGGGGCACATTCACCTATCGAAGAATGACTTTTGTCTTAATTAATGTTGGAGCCACATTTCAGAGGGCCATGAATTCCACTTTCGGCCATTTGATAAACAAGACCATCACCATTTACTTGGATGACATGACAGTTTTCTCTAGGAGGCGTAAGAAGCATCTAAAGGACCTGAAAGAAGTTTTGCAAAGGTGTCAAGATCATGGTGTTTCCCTGAATCCAAAGAAGTCAATCTTCTGTGTGATGGAGGGTAAGTTGCTAGGTCATTTAGTTTCAAAGGAAGGCATTAAAATTGATCCAGAAATATTCAAAGCTATCCAGTAGCTATGTCTATCTGTTAATCGGAAAGGGATTAAATCTTTATTCGGTCAAGTTAACTTCTTAAGGAAGTTTGTGCCTAATTTCATTGAGACATCAAAATCGATGGTAGACCTGTTAAGTGAGAAGAAAAATTTTAAGTGGGATGAACCAGCAGTCAAATCATTTGGTAAGATTAAGGAAGCTATAGCCAATGCTCTGACATTGATACACCCAGATTTCAAAAAAGACTTTATCATCTACTGCTATGCCTCAGAGCACACAATGTCTGGGGTGCTATTACAGAAGAATGACAATGGTGAAGAAGTTCCTATCTCCTTTATGAGTGTCCTGCTCAAGAAACATGAGTTACTAGTGGGTGGAAAATTCCGATACTATATACTTCATTCACATTCTATGGTCTTTGTTCCAAATTTTGTTGTTAATACCATCCTTACTCAACAAGAAGTTGCAATAAATAATAGGGCTAGTTGGGTTGCAAAGGTGTAGGAATTTGATTTGGAGATTAAGCCTACGAAATTGGTGAGAGGACAGGGCCTGTGTAAACTGATGGCTAAGAATCAAGAAGAACAAAGTTTACCAATTGCTTGTTTGTAGCGACAAATGACTCATGGCTTTCAGATGTAGCTTTCTTTCTGACCTACGGAGAGCCTCCAGAACACTTATCAGCTAAAGAGAGAAGAAATCTGAGGTTGAAGGCAGCAAAGTATGTCATAGTAGATAATGTTCTGTATAAAAGGGGACTGGATGGGATGTTTTTGTGATGTGTTGACAAGGAACAGCAGTAGAAGTTATTACAATCATTTCACAATGAAGCATGCGGGGGGCACTATTCTTCCTTTGTGACAACCTTTAAGATCCTGAGAAACTGCTACTATTGGCTCAGAATGTTTAAAGATGCATACAGGTGGGTGGAAAATTGTGAGAAGTGTAAACTTTTCTCAGGAAAACCTCAATTGGTTGCTCTACTGCTAAGACTTGTGATTATCGAAGAACCCTTCCAGTAGTGGGGGTTAGATTTTATTGGTCCAATCAACCCAAATTCAAGTAGAAGACACACACATATATCTTGATAGCAACCAATTACTTTACCAAGTGGGTGGAGGCGATACCAGTTAAAGTAACCACTTCTGAGATAGTCTGTAGATTCTTAAAAGAAAACATTGTCACTAGATTTGGAGTTCCCCTGAAGATAGTGGCTGATAATGCTTAGAATTTCTCCTCTCAAGAGATTTAAATCTTTTGTTATGATCATGGTATAAATCTATCTCACTCTTTAGATTATTTTCTACAGGGAAATGGCCAAGCAGAATCTACAAACAAGAACCTGATAAACATCATGAAGAAACTGGTAGATGAAAAGGGAAAAGAATGGCACAAGAAGTTATATGAGGCATTGTGGGTAGATAGAGCCTCTCCAAAGAGGGCTATTGGTATGACACCATTTGAATTAGTCTTCGGAGTTGAAGCACAACTATCACTTCCATTAGAATTAGCCTCTACCAAGTTGCAAAGATGCGTGGAGAATGAAGTCTTTCAAAATTCATTGGAGAAGAGGATTTTGTGTCTGTCAAAAATAGAAGAAGAGAGGGCAGAGTTAGTTGATCACATCACCAGTCATCAACTAAAATTGAAGGAGATTTTTCATGCTAGGCCAAGAAAATTTATGGTGGGTGATAAGATCCTTCTCTGGGATAAGCGTCGAGAGCCAAGAGGAGCACATAGCAAGTTTGAGTCTCTCTAGAAGGACCGTTTGAGATCTCACAAGCTCTAGGTTTGAATGTGTTCAAGCTGAAATACATTGATGGAGATGAACTACCCCTATCCTATAATGGGCAGGATCTCCAGCTTTACCAATTGTAAGTCTTTTCTTTTCCTTGCTTGTATATAAAGTTTTGGCTTGTGTCTGTTGAAGTAGAAGTTTTTGTTGTGGTGACTCGGCCCAGTCAAATAAAGTTTAAATTGTCTTGTCAATTGAGATTCTAGATTCATTCCTCGGTCCTAAGCAGTCTCGGTCCCCAGTCAGAGCTAGTTGTTACCTTCATTTTTCTCAGATCCTGATTTTAGTCTTGGTCAGTAGAAGTCTTTAAGTTGAACTTGAACTTGAACTTTGTTAAGTTGGTTCAAGTTCAAGTTCAACCCATTACCACTTCCGAGTCTTAAAATGCTCATGCTTGCCTATCCCTCAAAAATTTTGTCGATCTCAAAGATGAACCTGAACTTGAACCTAGTCCTGAACCTTAAGTTATTTCAAGTTCAAGTTCGCATTTGTAATATGATAACTTATACACAGAGAATTCAGCGGGATTGTTTTCTTTTCCAAAAAGAAGGTTTCTATTTTGTAGCGCTCTGAGTGTTTATTAAGTTTTGGAAATTGTCATACAAAGATGTTCTCATTCAACTAGATGGCTCGTGCATGTGAAAGATTGGAAATGACAGTTGACGGTGTGACGTAGAGGGAGTCATTAATATTCAGATATGGTGATCAAGGATTTTCCTCGAGAATTGAGTTATTCATGCCGAAATAGCTTGTGGATTAATTAAGCTCGGTCGAACATGTCAAATCAATCATTCTTCCATTTAAACATTTATTATGGACATGCTTTGAAGATTTATTAAGGATCCTACAAGGCATTTGTTAATAAATGAAGAATGATTAAGGCTTTTCTGTTAGTTATTTTTTCTAGAGAAGGAGAAGGAGCGACAGAATTGGGATTGAGAAATTTGCAGAAAGCTGGTGCACAGTACATTGGTGAGTTATCTTTCCCCTTTGCAGTTTCAGTTTTTAGAGGCTCGTTCTATGTTGCAAATCTTTTCTATTCATATTTGGTAAGATGTCGTTGTTCTGTCCAAAACTTTTGAAAGAGGAGAGTAGAACGCACATGTTAGTTTCTCTTCCAGACATAGGGGATGCTTTCTTGTTGAATGCAAACCTAGGGGAGCTCTATGATAGAGTCTGAAATGCTTCTGAGGGTTCTTTTTCTAGGAAATTAGTAGGAAGTGGTCTTCTAGAAGTTGCTGCATTTCCTCTGGCTCTCATTTGCCCCAAACTGGTGTTGGATTATGCTAACAAATATGATGCTAAGAATAGATGTATTAAGGATGCGTCAAGATAAATCTTGGTCAAAATCAGTTGAGAGACATTAATGGCGGCCTTGCGAGTTCCAGACAAGGAACCGTATGAACCATGGACCTATGAGGAAGCAAATCATGTGTATGAGGCTGATAAGAAAAAATATAGCTCCTCAATAGCCCAGGTATGGCTTGCAAAACCAGAGAAAGGATGATCCAGGCTGCCAAAGCCACTGACAATTGAACACTTCTAAAAAGATATAGCTGATACGGTGCTTCTTCTGAATATAGTGAAACGAAATCCCCATGCATTTCATTGGGAAAATTGGATGTACTGTTTCATCCATAAAATTATAGAAGGGGATAAATTTATTGATTGGGCTGACCTAATAGCTGGAAAGCTCCATAGAGAACTCTTAAATGTGACAAATTTGACTGCATTTTATATCTCTTACTACCTTGTTTATGTCTTAGCATGTTGTCGAGCCTGGGAAGGATTACCTCACAAATTGTGGACAAGTGATATGAGGATATATGATTACTTCATATGCTTACAAAAGGAGAAGTTCTCCAATGTATTCAAAATAGTAAATGACATATTTTCAGGAAGGTTAGTTTTTGAGTTGAGAGGAAAAGAAAGTTGTAGGCTTTTTGAGGAAGCTAAGCAGGTGATTAATATTTATGGCTATCATTTTATATAGTTTCCAAGATTTACTTATCTTACGGTTGGAGCATTTGATGAGGAACCCCTAAGGCTCTAGAGATTATGTTTAGATGATGTATTCTTAATGGAGCTATGCAGGCAACTTGTTCTAGTTGAACAAAAGGCTGGGACCCCAAAGAAGTCCTCAGGTGTTCTTTTCCCTATTGAGTTAGGGTACTATAGGTGCAAAAGCTTCCAAGATGCTATGGCTATCAAAGAAGAATTATATGCCTTATGTTTACAAACTTATACTCCTAGGGTTAATTTTGATTATAGAGGCTTTGCAGGAGAAAATCTCAATGTCCTAGAGACATTCATGTACATCACTGAGCTAGAAGATTTTTGGGTCAACTATTTTATTGAGCTGGAGGTAAGGAAAAGACTCTGGTCCCAGCTAACTCTGAAGCAGATCATCACCTTCAAGCTAGAGATGGATACAGACAGGATAGAGGAAGACAGTGAGGATGTTGTAGATTCCCAATACTTGAAGAAGGTCGAAGCCCTCCCAATTCCTAAGTTAGATTGGAAGGATCCGGAAGAAGATGATTTGCATAAAAGAATGAAAAGGGTGATCGAAAGAACAAAAGCATGGTTGTTGAAGAAAAGAGTCCATGTTGCTCCTTTGCAATCAGCAAAGAAACAAATAAAAACCAAGAAAAGGAGTTCAACAAAGAGGACTTCTATTTTAACTAACTTAATTATTGATCAATCTTGTGCAGGAAAAGCTAAACCTGAAGTCGAACCTAAACTTGAACCAATTTCTCCTCAAGTTCAAGTTCAAGTTCAACACCAAGCTGAACCCAAAGTCCAAGTGACCAGATCAAGTCAAAGGGTAAAAGAAAAGGTTCAGAGGTAGAGAGTTACTCCCAGTGTCATCATGGATTTAGATTCATCAAACCTTGATCCAAAGGTAGTTTCAGTTGAAGACCACATGGTACCTGAGATGGTCAATGATCAATAGATGCAAGAGGAAATAGGAAATACTCCGAAAGACTCATTAGCTCTATTGAGTAACTATGATACTCAAAAGAAATCCTCTACTGCCCCACCATGGTTGGAGACCCAACTAGCTAAGAAAAGGAATATTGTTCCTTTATCATTACCTATTGATGATGTAGTAAGCAGGTATCTAGGAAAATCTTCTAAGGTTAAGAAAATGAAGACGGAATCCAAAATTGGTTTTGATGAAAGCAGCGATCACTGGATGGCCGAGATTGCAAAACCTAAAGAGGACAAAGATGAAGGAGAGGCTTTAGTTCAAGATTTTCAAATATCCAAGGTGGATTTAGGGAGAGACACCAGAGCTGCCGATATGAGGTTTTTTGAGGTATCAAACAAGAAAATTGCTAGTAGAGTCTGGAAGGATGCCAAGGATAAATAGGAAATGAAGGAGGCTATGAAGAGTATGGCCCAGTATATCAATGCCATTCAACATCCCAAACCTTTCCCTTTGAGTGAGATGCCAACCTCCATTGACATGAAATCCCCTGATAATCAACGATTTCTTGACCAAGTTCAAAGAAGCAAGGCGGTGAGCAAAGCATTTGATGATTGGGTGGAGTGCGTAAAAGTAGAGGTTGTCAAGAAGCTAAGTCATCTAGATCATACTCATAGTGAAGGAGATCACTTGATAAAGAAAGTAGAAGCCAACATTGAAGAATGGGAGCTAGAAAAGACTACTTGGACCAAAGAGCTCCATTGGATTGAAGAAGTTGAGGAGTACAGCTTGCAAAAGTTCCTTATGGAGAGGCCAATACTAGGACTGGATGACCCAGTTCTTTATGTTATAAAAGAATGCATAGAATGGAGGAATGAGGCTGTGGCTATGGGAATCTCTGAGGTAAAAAATCTCATGAAGGGGCTGAGAACGATCAAAGAAATCATTTCTAATGATATAAAGTGGATTGATGAGTGGTGCAGGAAGCTCAAGAGGTGTCAGATAAAATGGTTGAATAGGTAATCAAAGAGGTAAATACCTGGTTCGACGAGCTCAAAAAGATGAAGACACCTACAGATGAGTATTTCACGAAGATTGCACGGATGGAATCGATGATGATCCTCCAGCAAAATCATTTGGTTATGCACATAGAAAAGATAGCTGAGGTTAAAAGGGAGAAAGAAGTCTAAAAATAGAGGATTGATTTTATTAGTTTGCCACATCAACTAGTCATATCCACGTTTATAGCTGCATTTGAAGATTGGAAGGCAGCGCAACTTGCAGCGACCTCAACTCCTTAACCGTCCGAGACACTTGGCAATTTTTGGAAGGCATTTATGCTCCCAGTTCAGTTTTTATGCTTAATGCTTAGGATAGTTATTAGAGCTAGGAAGATTTACTTTCAAGAAAGACAATTTTACTAAGTTAGTTGTTGAAGGCTTGCGTGGCTATTTATGCAAAAACTTTTAACTGTTTATGGGTTCAGCTCTCTGAGTTTGAGAGAAATTATTTTGTAAGAACTTTACTTCAAGTTTTATGAATACTAATATTACAGAATGTATGGAATATCTTATGGTGTTGCGTATATGTCTAAGCTTTTAAAATGATAAATACTATTGTTCATCTTATGTGATTTATTTTCTTGTGGAAATAAGTTGTGTTGAATGAAGCTTAGTTGTGATATGGATGGATTCTATGCTTAGAAGTGACAGAGAGAATTGTTATTGAAGTTCAGATTTAACAAATTCAAAGTTTGAGATTGTGATAGAAGTAGATATTTTCTCTAAAATCTGCACATTCTTTTTCAAGTTGATGGACTGAATATTCTCCTTAAGTGTTTTATGGTGAAAAGCACATATGATGTTATTTTTCTATGCTTGATAAGATCATATTGAAAATCTTTCTAGAAGGTAGCTGCACCTTATAATTTGTAGAGAGTTAGCTTTTAGCAACTCATTTGTTAGTATTAAGATTTTTCTCTTCTTTCCATTCTTTAAAGAGGTCTGAGATTAATTTAGAGAAAAGGGAAAAATTGTATGCTAACAGTTTTGATAAACTTCACTTCATCTGAATTACTACAACATCCTTTTTGACAGTTACTTGCATCTTCATTTCTTCTTGCATGATTTCTAGGATTAGGATTAGGATGAAAAACTCTATTGTTCATTCTGCAAAACCTTTTTGTTAGTCCAATCTTGTTGCATATCTAACAAACAATTCCATTGTTTCCATATCTTGGTCTAGGCTTATTGATTCGTGATCTACAGTTTCTAGCAATGTGTCCAACCTTGTTGCATCTATAACATATTACTCCATTTCTTTTGTTCATATCTTTAGTAGGTTTCTTATCTGCATTGCTAGTATTCCTAAACATTCTACTACCATCATTATTCTCAATAAATTTAGGTTTCCTGCATTCAATAGCCCTATGTCCAAAACCATGACAATTATAACAATAACCTTTAAGAGGTTTGAATTGCTTACCTGTGCAATCTCTCTTCATATGACCAATAGTATTACAAGCAAAACATCTGCCTTTGAATTCTCTTTGCATACCTTTGGGTGATTCCTCTTGCTTAGGTGATTCTTCTTCTTTAGGTGTATCTTCAGATTTGTTAATCTCATCAGACTTCTTCTCATCTATGCTTTCAAATATTTTCAGATCTGGTTCCTTGCTTTCTTCATTTTCTTTAAAAGTGTTGAATCCAAGACCAGTCTTATCATAGAATGGTTTTTGATAAGATATTTGTTCATCAATCTTCTCACTAGTTGAATATAGCCTTTCAAGTTGTTGTTTGGATTGAGTTAGTTCACCTTTCACAATTGTATTGTATTTCTCAAGTTCAGCATACTGCAAATTGACTTTCTCAAGTTTAGATTTTAGTCCTTCATTTTCAGTCTTTAGACTTTCATTCTCAAATTTTAGATTTGCTTTACCATTTCCATCTTTCAGACTAAGCTTCAAATTTTCTATCTTTAGTTCATGCTTAAGGATCTCATTTTCTTTTTCTAAATTTTCATCACAATCTTCAATAGAAACTTCGGATTCCTTTTCAGATCTCAGATCTTCCAACTTGTTTTTTAGTTTCTCAATGAGGTTCTTTGCATCATCATATTTTCTTTTCAAAGTGTCTCTTTCAATAGTAAGCAAGTCAATCTATTCAAGAGCTTCTTCAAGATTCTTCTATAGTTGATCCATATCCATAGATATCTTACTCAAGCTGCTAGGCTTTCCTTGAATGAATCTTTTCTGAGTAACTAAGCTCTGATACCAATTGTTAGAAATAGGGAATACTAAGAGGGGGGGGTGAATCAATATTCTAAAATCTTTTACTTTTGCCCAATTATGGATATAACAGATTATCTTAACACATGCATAACATAAGAAGCTAAACAACATGCATAGCAATAAAACTAAAGAACTCATAACACATTATTTGTTCTCGAGGAAACCCTGGCCAAGGGAAAACCCCGGTGGGGATGGTACCCACAAAGATCCACTAATCAAAAGTATCTTGTTAAGGATTTTGACCCTATTAGGAGTCTATTACATGTATATAGTGTCTCAGTCCTGATTAAGGGACTATAGGCCTTGTTAGAAGCCTCAACCCTGTTAGGAGTTGGCAGTACAGAAAGTGATTACTAGATGAGCCCACTGCCCAAAAAAGTAATGTACAATATACACTGATTACAAAAAGAAGGTTAAGGTACATAACCTTATACTGCTTGCATCAATATCTTTTCACTACTCTTTCACTATCGCTATTACAAATGCATCATATATCTCGCTACATATCACTTCTTGATTACATTACATTTATACAAGTTATTAGGATCAATAACTTTCCAGTCAGCTATCATATTAAAAATAACTTTATCCAAGGGTTAACATCTAGGATGTTGTCCCTTTATATTGTTAATTCATTATTTTGATAAACAAAATAATCCCTTAACTCTTTATCAATTTTGTCTTCATATTCTATCTTGTCGGCTTGACACTGTCTTTAGTAAAACTATCATAACTTCTTTCGTACATGTCGTACTGACTTGCACCCTGATATGAGTCTTCAATAGTCATCATAGAGTCTATGTTCAAGTGTGCAAGAACTAAACTTATTCCAATCAACATTGCAAACAAAAACTGTCTCCAAGTTCACTGGTAAAAAACACTGTCTTATACTTAGACAATTTCGCATTGCACTCTGACATACTAGCTCTCTGACCTATGCGATCTTCATGTAGATCATATGTTGCCATAATGACAACATCTATGTAACCAACTCAGCCAAATTGGCAACATAGTTGTATGTTTTCAGCCTAGGTTTCGTGTGACTTTCACGGGGTGACTTTTTCCGTCGACCCCTTTTTGTGAATATTGTCCTTTAATATTTTTATTAATAGAAAAGGCCTCTATTCATCAAAAACTAAAGGAATTTAATTAATTTGTTTGTATAATATTTTGATGAGGGTTTAAATATCTTGTAAATTAGGGTTAAAATATCTTGTAAATTATATTTTTGTTTTAAATTTCTAAATTAGGGCTTATAATCTCATAAACTAGGTTTTTGTTTAATATATACAATTTGAATCATTACATACATCCAAATGTCACATTTGAAAGGATTATACAATATTTCACTAGCATAATTTCCCTTTTTAGATCTTCACTTGTATTCATTAATATGTTTACTTTCCAAATGATATACCTTCATTTCCACTAAATGATTGTATTTAGTGTTTAAATGGACTTCCATCAAAAACCAAATTGCCACATGAAATATAGTTTCATCAACCTCATCATCAAAACATAAATAACCATGATGATGATCCTCATTATGTTAAATATACAATCAATAGATCATGATTAACGGGAAAGAGAAGGGAGACTTACAACCTTATGAGACAATAAAAATGCATATGTCTACATTACTAATATATTAAGATGAGATGAAGCAAACTAGAGGCACAAGTCTAGGAGGGCCCACACTTAAAAGGGAATATGATATGTATAAAAGGTATACTCAGTACATGTATCATCATCGCATGGAAGGAATCTTCCCTAAATGCATCACGAGAGGTTAGGGATAAATTATAGTCATCTATCATTTTTATAACTACTATTTAATCATAATGAACCATAGAGGCAAAGGAGAAAAATTATTTTACATAGATGTGAAAGCATGCAAAAAATCCATAAGGATGAAAGATTAGATACTATATCGGTCCAGGAGCACCTAATGGATGTATGAATCCATAAGGCATTATTTTGAGTCTTTTATGTTTTGGTTAGCATCAATAACATAAATAAGGTCCTATGGAACATTTGTAATGTTTTGGGTTCAAGTGAGGAGTCATGAGGTTTATTTGGGCAATGTTGTCATGATATTGTCAAATGTAGCAACATTGTCAAAATGAGGAATCTAGGGTGTGTGAACAAGTAAAAAGGGCCATTTGACCTAAGTAGGTATTTTTTTGATGTCTAGAAGTCATATGGAGTTGATTTACAAAGTTTTGCAAAAATTGTCACAAAGATGTAAAAGTTGTCATGTGGCAAATTGCAATTGCAAAAATGACAAGACTAATGGTAAAGGGAGTTCAAGAGTTAGTTTGGGAAGTCATAAAATACTTTAACTAATTTTTCTTAGGGACCAATGGTCATATTTTTGGGTATTTGGTCAATTGGATAAGTTTTGAAACGTTTCTAAACAAGAAACTTATTGTTTTTCCCTGTGATTTTTCTAATTTCTCAATGTTGCAGAGGCTTGTACTCATCTGTACTATAGATTATTGATGCCTAATATATATTTCTAGAAATTTTATTGAATCTAGTTTCATTTGAATCTATTCTCACTCAATTTCATTCAATATTGTAAAAGTTATAGTTGTTTTAGTGGCAGGCGGTTGAAACCCTCATCTAGGGAAAATAGTGAGTTTAACTTTGAAAATAACCATGGTAAATTTCCATGACTTGGAGGAACATTTCTTTTTTTATCTCTTCTTTAAGATCCAAGTGGTTTTGGATCAGAAAGGCATGTTGGGTGGAAGAACAAGGAGACCCTAGTGCTGATTTTTGCCATGTAACAGTCATAAAAAGATGGCAATTTTCAATAATTTTAAAATTTGTGTTAAATCCAAGCATATGGGCACTCTAAGATGGTTTATATGGTGGTTTAATTATGTTTATACCCTATCCAAGTCACTATTTGAGAGCTTTGGTGGAGATTTCAAGTGGGTGCTTTGGAAAATAGGCCTATTTGGCACTTAAAAATCTGAAATCAACAAAAGTTGAGTAACTTGCTCCAAAGAAACCTATGTTGGCCTTTGGGTATGTTGTTGAAATCCTTAAAGGGTGTCTAAAATTTTCTTCATTTTTTGTCTGAGATAAGTAGTTTGAAGGATATGGTCAAAAACCACTTGGATAGGGCTAGTAGGCCTAGTGATGCATATTGAAGGAAGGGCCTTTGGAGATTGTCTTGAATTATTGTCAAGTGTTGAAATAGTTTGTTCGATGTCCCTTAATGTCAAAAATTCTCAAGAGTCAGTGGTGTCATTGAATGGATAATTGGTGCCTTGTATTGGGCATTGTGACCTTGAATTGGTTTTGAAATCCACAGTAACTGTCAAACCCTTGTTCATGTTTAAGGTAGTTTGATTAAGTTTTGAATCCTCCTTGGATCCTTTGCATCATATATGCACGTGAAATGCATGATTGTTTATATGTCATAGGGCATAATTTAATGTCAACGAAATAATAATTAGAGCTAATAAATCATGAAAATAACTTAGAATCCATGATGTGGACATGAAGGATGTCACAAAATAAAGATACATTTAAAAATAGTTAACAATGAAGAATAATCAAGAAAAGGGTGGATTTTTAAGAATCAAAGAGGAGAGAAACAATGGAATCTAAAATCTTAATCTATTCTCTCTGATGAACTTGTCATCTAAAAATTCCTACAACAAGATCACAAAGTATCTTCTACAAAAGATTCTACTCAAATCTGGAATATCTCAAAAAACCGAACCCAAAACTAAAACCAAAGGGGATCGGGCTCTGATACCACTTGTAAGGAAATTAAGGTACTAGAACAACTTCCTACACTAATCTTAGGAGGAGGGTTATGTAAAAGCTTTATCATATCTTTACAACAGTTATAGAAACTTAATATAATCAAACATAAATAGAATGGAAACATGTGCACCAAGATAGTGAACAAAAAAGGGGTATAAGTGGCCAATGTTTTTTTGAAATCTGCTAAACCTGAACTTGGAGGAGCAATTTGAGACTCATGCAATCAAAATTTGAAGATACCAAAAGAACAAAAATTGTAGTATCTGAATTTAGTTTCTAAACTACTAAATTTTTTTTAAGGATAAGATTAAGGAGGTGAAATCCTTCCCGCACAAAAAAGTCAACTCTTATTTTTTCAACAAAAGACAACATAGTGTTTAGTGTGTGGGTCAAAAAAGATACAGTTGTATTAAGTATTTTGAGAAACCCTTTGGTAGAAAGATCTTTAAGAGTGAGCACTAAAAGTTGTGTACATTTTTGTAAATTTTTGTTCGGTATTTTTTATGATTTTTCAAAGGGGACACATCTTAAAAACCATATACATGTTTGTGCTAGTCAAATAACTTGAACCAAATTAATCAATTTTTTTTTTTCTATTGTAAAGAATGAAATGTAGAACAATAATACATAATTTATTTCAAACTTGGACAAGTAGGTCAAAAGTTATTAAAAAAATGTTACACATATGTCTCTGAGAAGTGTGAAAACATTGGTAAAATAAATCACAATTAATATGGTAATGTTGTTCAAATCTAATATATATATATATATATATATATATACACATATATATATATATATATATATGGTTAGAATGTTTAGATGTGAGAAATTATGGTGGCAATTTAACAAATACCCAGTTGATAATGTGTAAACCTAATGAAGAGGAAGTTGAGGAACTAGATTGAAAGAAGAAAATATGTAAAAATGAAGGAAATAAGGCCTCAGCCTTGTCATCTAAGCATAATTATAAGCCTTAACACAGAAGCATAAAAACTTGTATGTGGTTTGAATTCAAAAATAATGATTGGGTTTTAACCCATACACCTTTGTTTGGCATTAACTCTCTCTCTCTCTCTCTCTCTCTCTCTCTCTCTCTCTCTCTCTCTCACACACACACACACACACACACACACACATGCATGCATATATGTCTATGTATGTATGTATATATGTGTGTGTCCATATGTATGTATGTATGTATGTATGTGTATCATCCTAAATTGGAAGCACTTCAATTTAGTGATGGTTTAGCACCTATTTAGTGTGATTGCATAGTACACTTGCATTTAGGATGCATTCACATGTGTTCTTTTCTCTTTCCTAGGTGATATTAGGATAGGATCTAACAAATATGCCTTGATTTCCCTCATCTTTTGTACAAAGCTCAAGGTAGGACCTAACTATGAGGTGTCCTCATTTTTTATCTCTTCTTTCTAGGCTCATTTTTGTCCTTAAATTGGACCCTTCATGCTCATCTCAGTCTTTTACCCTGAACTGAATGTTGTTATGGGCCCTCGGGGCAATTCTGAAAGATTCTAGCCTCAGATCTAGGTTGAATTTCAGCCATGACATTGGGATTGGGCTGAATTTAGGCCCTGACCTTTCTTCTTTGGGTCTCCGCTTTCGAGATCCTGGGCCTAGTTCAAGCATCAAGGTACTCCCGCCTTTTGTAGTCGGCTTTTGTGGGGTTTAATCTTGAAATCACTATAAAACCACACTCAATTACTTCATTTGGTATCCATGAATCATATGTGAGCTTCATGTGGATAAGCTTGCATGGACATCCTGATTTAACATAGTGCAATTGCAAGGTAGAAACAAGAAAACTTGGAAACATCCATTGAAGCAAGAGAGTTCTTCACTTTGCATTCTCCTTCCCAAATCAAGCGTTCAACAACATTGATCAACCTTACAAGACATCAACATGGGGTAGAAAATATAGATTGTGAAGGTGGCTTGGATTACTTTAGCCTTGGGGGCTTGGTATGATTTCCATGTTGTGTTCAAATCTATGCATTGTTGCTTCATATTTACATTTACATGCTAGGGTTTCATTCTCAAGGATTAGATCTTAGCATTTTACATTAACTACTCTACACGTGAGCACTACACATACACAATACTCTTTCTTAATGACTATTCATGGAGGTGGGAATCACCAAAATAGGGGGTTGACTAAGGCAAACCCCTATATAGCCACCCAAACACACACTTTTTTAGATTTGCAGGTTTTGAAAGAGAAGATCATAGTGCAAATATGGATACCCATTTGGCTGAAGATTACATATATGAAATCAAGTTTCTATTTTGACACAGTCGGGACTAGGCCGAATTTTGGCCCCATCCTGGGCTATTACAAATACAGGGTTGCTGAATAGGCTATTTCAAATCATGGGCTTTTAGATTAAGTTTCTGGGCTAGATCTAGGCCAACCCCAAGTCAACATAGACTTGAAATATCAGTCTTGTCCTAGAGGGAAAAGATTTTTGGGTTTTATTCATCTCGCAATTTCAATGTTGGATTTGATCTCGTTTGTTGTTTTAAATTGTTCTGAGGGAAGAAAAATTAGATTTAAAACCAGGATTCATACTTCAAGGTAAGTTGTCTTTCTCTTTTTCTATTTACATTCCAAATTTTATATATATTTCCTTAGTCATTTCATTATTCTTGTTTTCCTAGTTAAATCTTTTAGGCTCATAGAAGAAGTGAACATTTTACGTAGCACCCAGTTAGATCTGGATTTACTATTATTGCCCCTACATCCTCTTGGTGACATCAATCTTATTTGGGTCCAATTTGGGCTTTGTTTGAAAGATATCATTCCTTCTAAGGTCTTTCCAAGGTATATGTCCTCCGTGAAAAGCGTTTGGTGGATTGCACTTTATATCTTCCCCATTGCTTCCATTTTCACCATATTCATTTAAGTGAACCTACTTGCAACAACTCTTTCTATTTGGTTTTATATTATATGCATTATCTTCCTTTTTTGGATAGGACAAATCTTGCATTTATATTGGAAAAAGAAAAAAAACATCGCTTTTACTTTCTTGCATAATAGCTTAGTTTTATTTTATGTTCTTGCATGTCATTTACATTAAGAAAATTCAAAAAATAAAAAATATCTTGCATTTTATTTTATTAGTTTAGTTTAGTTTAGTTTCAAGATGTTTGATTTCATTTATGATTATTTTGATGATAGCTTCATTAGGTGTGAGGATAGAAACCCTAATGAGGTACATAGACATGAAGATGTTGTTATGTTGGATAAGGTCTCACAAGATCCTATCCCTACTTCATCTTCCTCTACATCTCTTCCTACAAACCTTTAAAATGGGCTATGTGCTTGGCTTCCTTCTTGTGATGTGCATGGACATGAAGATGGTCTCACAAGATCCTATCCCTACTTCATCTTCATCTACATCTCTTCCTACAAACCTTTATAATAGGTTATGTTCTTGGATTCCTTCTTGTGAATCTGTTTGCAACATTGAGACACCTAAGGTGGTTTATGCTAAACCCTTGTTGACTATCAAAGGTTGTCCTTGAATAATAATCAAAGGTAAACCTAGGTACCCTCTAGAGTTTTGCAATGACCAAGATTCGGCATCCTGTACCTATCATACAAAGAATAACCCTCAACCTACTATTTCAGTTCCTTTACCACCTTCTCAACATGTGCTTCCTCAAGCACCTAGATTGCCTACCTCCCTTGGAAAGGAGTATGATTTGGTTGAACAGTTGTGTGTCACTCCTACCAAGATCTCTTTATGGGGGCTTCTTCAAACCTCACCGACATATCATGAAGCTTTGCAAAATGTTTTATCAACTCTTTTGGCTTCTTCACCTAATCAAGACAACATTAAGTCCTTTTTGGAGTGTATGTATGCTAGGCCTTTTGTCCCTTTGATTATATTTACTCAAGAAGACTTCCCTCCTCAGGAGGTGCAGAATCATTATGATCCTCTTATGGTTGTTGTCATTATTAACAAAAACATTATTCAGAGAACCTTGATTGATAATGTATCTAGCTTAAATGTATGTAGTCTTGACATGTTAAAATAAAATTTGATCTTACAACTATTCAACCTAATAAAATACCTATTTGAGGTTTTGATAACATGGTTAAGAAGACATTGGGTATCGTAACTTTTCCTATTAAAGTTGGTTCAATTATCTTAGACACTCTTATTCATGTGATGCCTAGAACTCTCAATTATAACCTTCTTTTAGGAAGACCATGGTTGCATAACATGCATGTCATTCATTCTACTCTTCACCACAAGGTTAAGTTTATTCATAACAATCTGATGTATACTCTTCATGCAGATGATCAATAGAACCCTTATTTAAACATGCAGTCCGCTAAGGCTCCTGAACCTAGTTGAGAGACAAAGGAACCTGAGATTAAAGATGAACCTAAACCAACAAAAGAATCTTCTTCTTCTCTTTTGGAAGATGATTGGGGAACATTGGAATTTACTCCTACGTTTATTGGGGAATATAGAGTCTATGATCTTGCTTTTGTGAAGAAACAAAAAGAAATTGAACAACAAGATTTTACTCCTACTCCTCTTTATAGTGAGTTAGGTAATAACTTTGTAGTTGCTTCAGTTGAGGAGACCATTGAAACTAATAAACCTAATTTTTATGACATGGTGACTTATGAAGCACCATTGATTCCTTTGGACATGGGTGATCGTTATAGCCCTAGTTATAATTTACTTACAAAATGTGGTTTTAATGGTAAAGGATGTGGAAAGTTTCAACAAGGGATTCAAGTGCCTTTGGATAATGACATTTATGAGCATACTTATGGATTGGGTTTTAACCCTTATAAGCAACCTTCTGCATTTACTCTGAATGTTAATCACATTTGTAGCGAACCTCTTAAGCTTGTTAATCCTATTGTCATTGAGTTCAATCAAAAATATATAATGGGTATCTTTACTGATGATGATTCCTTGGTGGATTTCTTGGGGGCATATGATGATCTCCCTCCTTTTCATCATAAAAAGAGGAAGCCTTATTGTTTGAATGTTGGATCTTATTTTGGAGAAAATGTTGATCTTGATAATCATTCTAATTCTCCTTTACCTATGGAACGATCTACGAAGAGTAACTTATTGATCACGGAGACAATTGATGTGCAAATGGACCCTAGTGATCCTGACAAAGTTATTAAAATTGAGAAATGTTTGAATGAAGAAGAACGTAAACAACTCATTGCTCTTCTCCTTGAATTTAGAGACATATTTTCTTGGGTTTATTTTGATATGTTTGGTATTGATCCTAAGATTTTTATTCACAATATTGTGCTTGCTCCTAATGCTAATCCAGTTAAACAAAAGATACGCAATATGAACCTAAGCATTGCCCTTCTTGTTAAGGCTGAAATTGAAAAGCTCTTGGATGTTGGTTTTATCAGTTCTATTGATTATTGTCCTTGGATTTAAAACATTGTTGTTATTTCTAAAGGAGAGAATAAGATAAGGATGTGTACTAATTTTTGAGACTTGAACAAAGAAACCTTGAAAGATTATCTTCCTCCTCCTAATATTGATATGATAGTGGATTCTAACAGTAGGACATGCTTTATTATCCTTCATGGATGGTTTTTCTGGAAACAATCAAATTTTCATCCCTCCTAAGGATCAATATAAGACCAAATTTATAACACCTTGGTGAACCTTTTTTTGGGTGATGATGCCTTTTGGATTAAATAATGCAAGTGCAACTTATCGGCGTGCTATGACATTGATTTTTTATGATTACATTCATAAAATTCTTGAAGATTATGTTGATGATATCCTTGCTAAATCCATTCAATGTGGTGATCATGTGCCTATCCTTAGAAATATTTTTGAAAATATAAGGAGCTTTAATATGTAGTTGAATCCCCAAAAATGTTCTTTTGGGGTAGACAGTGGAAAACTTCTTGGGTTTATAATCTCCAATAGAGGCATAGAGGTCAATACTGAAAAGATTGATGCTATTGTTGACATGCCTCCTAGAACTATCTCACAACTTTGAAACCTACAAGGGAAAATAAAAGCTATACGAAGGTTTGTTTTGAACTTGGATGATCATACCATTCCTTTTACTTCCTTGCTTAAGAAAGATATAATGTTCTCTTGGAATGAAGGATGTAAGCAGTTCTTTGAGCAATTTACGGAGTATCTTGCTAATCCTCCTATTTTGCAACCTTCTCATCCTAATAAACCTTTCTATCTTTATACATCGACTTCTTCAAAGGCATTAAGTGCTCTTTTGGCTCAATGTGACGATAAAGGGAAAGAAAGACCTATGTATTACATCAGTGATACCCTGGTTGATTATGAGACACAATACACAAATATAGAAAAATAATGTCTTGCCTTAGTTTTTGCTTGTAAAAAATGTAGACATTATTTTCTTAATGTAGAAGTTAATGTTATTATCAAATTTGATCCTTTGAAGCACCTCTTTTCCAAAACTGATCCATTAGGATGTCTTGCAAAATGGGTTATACTTTTAACTAAATTTGATTTAAAGTTTATTCCTCAAAATTTAATTATAGGGAAAGCCTTAACTGATTATTTAGTCGAGGCTCCTTCTTTGTCATCTCTAGATCCTATTGAATTTCCTGATGTGAATGTTTTACCTATACAAATGGATGATGTTAGGGAAATGTATTTTGATGGATCTAGGTGTAAGATTGGTTTTGGTGTCGGTGTTATCATGATTCCTCCTTCTAAGAAACCTATTCCTCTATCTTATAATCTTAATTTCTCATGTACCAATAATATAGTGGAATATTAAACCCTTATTGCTAGACTAAGAGTGGTTTTGTCCCTTCAAATCAAGAATCTTAAGATATTTGGGGACTCATAGTTAATTGTGCAACAAATTAATGGTTCATATCAAGCTAAAAATGACAAAATGATGCAATACCGTGAGTTGGCTCTCGAGTTTCTTTCTAAATTTTCCTCCTATAACATTCAAACATTACCTAGGAAAGATAATCAACATGTTGATGCTATGGAAAGTGCAACATCTCTTATCTATCTTGAGGATAATGTTAAATATTTTCAATTCACAATTCACACTCTTGTTGAACCTATTATTTTTTAGGATAACACTGTGAATTATTTTTGTTTCAATATGCATTTGGATGAATGGTATTCACATATCTTTCATTATTTGAGAGATGATACTTTTCTTGCATCGGCAACAAGGAATTTTTGGAATTGGATTTAGAAATTAGCAGCTTGTTATATCATTCTTGCTAACATTACTTATAAATGTTCCCATGATGGCCTTTTACTTAGATGCCTTGGTAAAAGTGAAATTCTGGTGGCTTTTCAAGAAGCTCATGCGAGCTGTTGTGGAAGGAACTTTGGTGGAAAGTCATTAGCAAATAAACTTCTTCGAATGGGATACTATTAACAAACAATAGAACAAGATTCCTTTACTTTCGTCAAATGGTATCTGCAATGTCAACATCACAATAATCTTATCCATGCTCCTACTCATTAACTACGCACTCAGCTAGTTTCATGGCCTTTTGGCATATGGGGTTTGGATTTTTTTGGTAAAATTTCACCTCCTTCTCAAGGACATACTTATATTTTGACAATCACTGATTGTTTCACTAAATGGGTTGAAGTTGTCCCTTTTCATTCTACTACTGCTGATGTCATTTGTGATTTTATTCTTCAGAATATTATTACTCATTTTGGTATTCCTTCAATGATAATCTAGGATAATGGTACTTCTTTCAAAAATAAAGAAGCCACGAAGTTCTTGGAGAAATACCAAATTCATCAACACTTTTCTACTCCTTGTTATCCTCAATCTAATGGTCAAGAAGAAGCATCTAACAAGGTTATTGAAAAAATTCTTAAAAAGATTGTTAATAAGCATGCTAATGATTGGCATACGTAGTTAAATTATGCTTTATGGGCTTATAGGACTAGTGTTGGCACTGCGACTGGTACATCTCCCTATAACCTAGTTTACGGTGTTGATGCTATTATGCCCATAGAGTTAGAGATTCATTCCCTTAGAGTTTCCTTTAATGGAATCATTGATAGTGATAATTTTAGGGAACAACATTTTCAAGAGCTTGAAATGTTAGATGAATAGAGAATAAATGCTCTTGAACACATAAAATCATATCACAAGTCTCTTCAAAAGAAATACAACAATAAAGTGATTAAACGTTCCTTTTTAGTTGGTGATCTTGTTCTTTATGAGAATCAAGGAAATGTTAATGCCCTACATGGTGAAAAAGGAAATTTTAGTCCTAATTGGCTTGGTCCTTATGTTATTATAGAATTCTATGGCTCAGGTGCATATAGAATAGTGGACATGGATGGTGTACCATTCGAGGAACCTATTAATATTATGCATCTATGACATTACTATGCTTAGTTTTTTGTTCTTCCTTTATGTAATAATGTTTTCCTTAAAAAATCATTGTTTGTGATGTTTTAATTACATTGGTTAAAATGTTACATGGAAAATCTTAGTGCATTCTTTTCCTTCCTTTATGTTTATAATTTTTATTTTTGTGCAAATTGATTGTGATGTTTCTCTCTCTCTCTCTCTTAGTGCTCTATAGGATGTTGGCTCCCAGATCTCTCTGATCTATGGTGAGAGGATGATGGTCTGTGAGATATGACTCCTTGATGAGCTACACTCATATAGGCAATCTCGCAGTACTTGTATCTTTGTCTCCTTCTTTTCTAGCCATCTTTCCTGCTTTGCTAGGCATCTCTCTAGTCACTCCTCATTCTCCTTCCCCAGTCTCAACTCCAAGGCTACATATGTGAAGATATCCCCATGCCTGCATGGATCTCATTTTTCTTTGTACTAGTGTTGATGGGTGGATGGTATCTTAGAAGCTATGGTCAAGTCCTTAAGGATTTCACTCACAATGCTCCTCCACTCTTGGACGCTCATTGTAGGATTTTTTTTTTTTTTAATTAGTTCTTTATCATTCATATTTATAAATCTTAATCTTAAAATAAAAAAGATGCTAACATACCCGGATCTCCCTCCTGATAGTCGGGACCTCTCCACTGTGAAGATGGTGGGGACATGGAGTGGCTTCTCTCTCCATTCTCTCAATATCTTGGTCTAGGAGGTGGTGTCTTTGTATGTGGTCATGGTGGTCATGATCAGATGGGAGTAGCTTGCACAATGAATACAGACTCCTCCTCTACAACATCACCCACTAGGGGCATCTCCTCGGGTCTCTCCTCCTCCATAGGATCCTCATGTGGTGGAGCCTCCTCCTTGTCTATGATCTCCTCATCCTCATCCTCCCCATATAATCCTTATGCTCTTTAAAAGGGACTAGGATCACCTCTGGGGTAGTCCGATGGGAAGATGGCTCTCACTCCCTCGATTCTCATGTATCAGTAATAGTCTTGTGTCACACATGCATCCTCTACTATAAGAGAGACCCTAATGCCATATGCATCATCTATGTCACTCATCATGATATCATCTACTATCAGTCGTGGTATGGCTCCAGGTCTCTGAATGTGCCTCGTCACATGTGTGTACCAAGGTACAGGTCTCGGATGATCTTGCTAAAGGTCGAACTGTCGTAATACTTGATCATAGTAGTATGACATTACAATGTATTTGTATGTATGTGTACCATCCTAAAAAGTTGGCACTCATAATTGGATTCTTAGTTAGGCCCCATTTTGGTGATTTTGAGATTTCATGTTCATTATACTAGATTCGGCTACATATTTCCCCCTGATCTAGCATCTACTGATGCAGGAGCATCTTGGGTTCTTCAAAATCTCATATCACCAAAAACAAGTTAGAGTTGTTAGTGTTTTTGGTAGTTGCTTTTGGGCTCTCGATGATGTATTATTGTTTCCACCGATGGGGTTCGATTGCTACTTGGTTCCTTCGTTCACCAAGTTGGCTCGATTGTTTCACCGAGTTAATTTTCTATCGCTTGGTAATCTTGCTCACCAAGTGGTTTAGTTTGATTTTTTGTTGAGGCCGACTTGTGCATTGAATTTTGGTCATGAAGTTAATGTTTATATTGATCATTGGGAAGCATGTGGACCTATATCTAGTCGTTTCTTTCTCCAATGATGGATCTGAAGGCTGACTTGTTTCAATAGCCTCTTGTATAAATAAAGTAGTTTGTTGTAGTTGTACGAGGGGAGTTTCTAGAAGAGAAGATGGTTTATAAATTTGAATCCTCGCATGTTGGAGGAATATTGTAATTGAATTTTGAATGTATTTGGTTGTAACCGAGAAGGCCTTACAACCCGACATGTATGAGGTTATTGATGAATAATTGATGATTCCCCCTGCATTCTCTCTCTCTCACTATTGTGTGATTGCGTCTGTGTGTTGTTTCTACAAGGAGGTTGGTGATTAAGGTGTGCATTTGGCCCCTCTTCATGTCCTCCCTTATGTCAGGTGGTATTAGAGCGAGATTGAGATCTAGATCTAAATTTGTGAGTTTAGATCGAGGGTTCCTTCTTGCAAACCCTAGTTGATATTTTTTGTGGGGTAGAAGATTGTGATCTAACCTACAATTACAGAGGGTTTCAAGATGGTTTGTGGGAGGTGAGATGAAAATCCAGGATTTGAAGACATGCTAAGATAAATTTTTGCTAGGTTAGAAGTTGTTGAGACATCCCAGCATCGAGGAAGACATCTTGAGGATGTTAGTGATGAAGAGGTTGAAGATGAACCAAGTGAAGCAGAACCTGCACATGTGATGGATCAAGGTGAAGAAAGACTTTTGAAGGCTTTAACAAACTTGAAGTCTACACCATATTTCAATTCTCCTGAATACAATGGAAGGCTGGATTCAGATGAGCTGATGGATTGGATAACCGAGATGGAAAAGTATTTTGAATATGAAAATGTCCCTGAGGAGAAAAAGGTGAAAATTCCAAGTGGAAATTTGAAGAGTCGTGCATCTTTATGGTGGGAGCATCTACAATTGGAAAGAAAGAGGAAAGGCAAAGATAAATTTAAGGTATGGAATAAGCTGGTGAATAAATTGAAAGGCAAGTTCTTACCCTGTGATTATCAGATTAACCTAGTTAGGTGAAAGCAAAGTTTGAGGCAGAAAGATAGCTCGATAAAAGATTATACTAAGGAATTATATTGATTATATATCAAATCTAGACATGTTGAGGATGAAGTAGAAAGAATTTCTAGGTACTTGAATGGGTTAAGAGTTTCTATTCAAGAGGAAATTAGTTTGGTTAAGTTGGAAAGCATTGAAGAAGCTTATCAATTTGCCTTGAAAGCTAGGGAGAAATTGAACAAAAGACATGAACAAAGACAAAGAGGAAGAGGTGGTAGATTCCCTAAAGGAAGAGTTAGATCTTATGGTGAAAACAATAGATCTGATCAAGACAAAACAAATCTAGATAAAGGCAAGACCGAGTGGAAAAGTGAAATTTCTTCTAGAGGAAGAGGCAGTAACTACCGAGGTGGTTATAGAAGAGGTGGATTCTGAGGAACTTGTTACAATTATGGAGAAGAAGGACATAGGTCATTTGAGTGTACACATGCAAGTAAGAAGGCCGATAACAGTAGAAATGCTTTGGTGCAAGAAGACTCACCAAATGAACCAGAGAAGGAAAAGAACTTGATGGTCAGAAGAGCACTGTGGAGTGAAAGTAATAAGGAAGATTTGGTAAGAAAAAGTTTGTTCAATACCGGATGCAGAGTTGTTGATGAAGTGTGGAAGGTAATCATTGCCAGTGGAAGCTTAGAGAATTTGGCATCTGAGGAAATGGTTGCAAGTTTACAACTGGAAAGGTTGAAACACCCAAAGCCTTATCAAATTTCATGGATCAAGGATGAGCATACACTATTGGTAAGTGGACAATGTTATGTGAATTTGAAAATTGGCAAGTACTATGATAAGGTGTTATGTGATACATGCCTATGGATTGTTGCCATATTTTTTTGGGTAGACCTTGGCAATATGATAAACATGCTATATATGATGGAAGATTGCATAAATATATTATTTGGTCTGATGGGAGAAGACAAATATTATTACCTCTGATTGAAGAATCTGTTAGTAATATTTGTACATCTATGAAAGTTTGTTTGATGGAAGGAAGAAAGTTTGTTAAGGATTTGAAGAAGAATTATACGTGCTTTTCTATGATTCCTAACAAACCGAGTGAGAAAACAGTAGATAGCATTCCTGAAGAGATTGATAAGATACTCACTGAGTATAGAGAAATTATTTTTGATAATCTACCTGATGGTTTACCACCGAAGAGAAGCATTGATCATTGTATGGATCTAATTCCTGGAGCTAGTTTACCGAATAAGGCACCACATTGGTTAACACCCACCGAGAATCAGAAACTTAACTGACAAATCCAAGAATTGTTGTAGAAAGGTTTGACCCTAGAAAGTTTGATTCCATGTGTAGTACTAGTTGTATTGGCACCTAGGAAGAATGGAGAATGGAGAATGTGTATTGATTCCAGAGCAATCAATAAGATAACAATGAAATATAGATTTCCTATACTGAGAATGGATGACATAATGGATAGTTTGACTGGAGCAAAGTATTTTACTAAAATTGATTTGAAAAGTGGATATCATCATATCACAATCAAAGAAGGTGATGAGTGGAAGACTGCTTTCAAGACAAGAGAAGGTTTGTATGAGTGGTTGGTTATGCCTTTTAGTTTAACTAATGCACCGAGTACTTTTATGAGATTAATGAATGAGGTTTTGATGAAATTCTTGGGTAAATTTGTGATTGTATACCTAGATGGAATTTTGATATTCAATAAGACCAGAGAAGAACATTTTTTGCACATTAAACAAGTATTGCAAAGATTGAAAGAAGAAAAGTTGTTGATTAATTTGAAAAAGTGTTCCTTCATGAAAGAATAGATTGTGTATTTGGGATTTGTGATTTCAGCTAATGGTTTAAAAATGGATCCTGAAAAGGTTGAAGCTATTTTGAGACTTTGAAGTAGAAGGTTGTTGAATTTCCCGTGTTGGCTTTACTTGATTTCAATAAGGTATTTCAGGTTGAATGTGATGCAAGTGGTAATGTAATAGGAGTTGTTTTGAGTCAAGAAGGCAAACATGTTTCTTTCTTTAGTGAGAAGTTGAATGATTAAAAAAGGAAATATTATGTGTATGATCAAGAGTTATATGTTATAGTTCAAGCCCTAAAGAAATGGAGACATTATTTGATACCGAGTGAATTTGTGTTGTATACTGATCATAAGGCTTTACAGTATTTGGGTAGTCAGAATAAGTTGAATCAGAGACATATGAAATGGGTTGAATATTTGCAGAGTTATACATTTGTGATAAAACATAAGACTGGAGTCACTAATAGAGTTATTGATTTATTGAGTAGAAGAAGATATTTGATGACTGAAATGAGAATTGAAGTCCTTGGTTTTTATGACATGAAAGATTTGTATGAAACTGACCCTGATTTTTCTGAGTCGTGGAGAAAGTGCAGAGCACCTATTCAAGATCAACCGAGTACTAAATGGGAAGACTATTTCATTCAAGAAGGTATGTTGTTTAAAGGTATTCAGTTGTGTATACCGAGATGGTCAATGAGAACTAATTTGATAAAGGAGAAACATAGTAGTGGTTTGGTTGGACATTTTGGTATTGACAAAACATTGAATTTTCTTAAGGAGAAATACTTTTGGCCACAATTGTATAAGGATGTTTAGAAATTTGTGAAAAGTTATGGAGTTTGTCAAGTTGCAAAGGGAGTAAGTTAGAATATTGGATTGTATACACTAATCTCTATTCCTAAGAAACCTTGGATTGGTATCAGTATGGTTTTGTTCTTGGCTTACCGAAGACAGTAAGAGGTTGATTCTATCTTTGTTGTTGTGGATAGATTTTATAAGATGGCACATTTCATACCCTATAGAAAAACATCAGATGCAGTGCATATAGTAGATCTTTTCTTTAAGGAAATTTTCAGATTGCATGGATTACTGAGGAGTATCATCTCTGGCCGAGACAGTAAATTTGATGGATACTTTTGGAAGACTCTTTGGAAAAAGTTGGGTACCGAGTTGAGGTATAGTTCTACATTTCACCCACAGACTGATGGACAGACAAAGGTTGTAAATAGAAGTTTGGGTAATCTTTTGAGATTTTTAAGTGGAGATAAACCAAGTAATTGGGATTCTATGTTGGCACAAGTAGAGTTTGCATACAATAATTCAGTGAATAGTACTGGAAAAACACCTTTTGAGATTTTTAATGGCATACATCTGAGAGGTATATCAGATTTAAAGGACATTGCTGGTGAGGAAAAGAGAAGTGCTGAAGGAGAAGAGTTTGTTGAGTTCATGAAGACATTGCATGAGGAAGTGAAACATAAGTTGGAGAAAAGTAATAAAAAATACAAGGACAGAGAAGATAGATCAAGAAGACATAAGATTTTTGTAATTGGGGATGAAGTAATGGTTACTTGAAGAAAGGTAGATTTCCTGTTGGAACCTATGAAAAATTGAAAATGAAGAAATTTGGTTCTTGCAAGATATTGAGAAAATTTGACAATGACAATGCTTATGAGATTGAGTTACCTGATGAAATGGATATATCACCTATATTCAACATTTCAGACTTGTATGAGTATCATGAACCTGATGAAGATATGATAGTATCGAATGATTATCCTAAGAAGCAGATAGAAGAAGTTGAGTAGATTTTGGAACAAAGAATTGGAAAAAGCACAAGAGGAAAAGAGTACATGGAATATCTGGTAAAGTGGAAGAATAGACCGATTGAAGATTGTTCATGGATTTCATAATTTGAGTTGGATTCAGCTTGGGTTGTACTTGTTGCATGATTCAAATAATCATCTCAAAAATAACCCTAGGTGTCTGATGCAGGAGCATCTCAGGTTCTTGGCAATCATGTATCACCAAAAACAAGTTAGAGTTGTTAGTTGTTCTCGATAGCTGCTTTTGGGCTCTCAGTGATGTATTCTTGTTTCCACGGACGGGGCTCAGTTTCTACTCGATTCCTCCATTCACTGAGTTGGCTCGATTGGTTCACTGAGTTGATTTCCCCTCGCTCGGTAATCTTGCTCACCGAGTGGTTTAGTTTGATTTTTTGTTGAGGCTGACTTGTGCATTGAATTTTGGTCATCGATTTAATGTTTACATTGATCATTGGGAAGTGTGTGGACCTAGATCTAGTTGTTTCTTTCTCCAATGATGGATTTGAAGGCCAACTTGTTTCAGTAGCCTCTTGTATAAATAAAGTAGTTTGTTGTAGTTGTAGGAGGGGAGTTTCTAGAAGAGAAGATAGTTTTTGAAAGTTGAATCCTCACATGTTGGAGGACTGTTGTAATTAAATTCTTAATGTATTTGGTCGTAACTAGGAAGGCCTTACATCCCAACATGTATGAGGTTATTGATGAATAATTGATGATTCCCCTACATTCTCTCTCTCCCTATTGTTTCATTGCTTATGTGTGTTGTTTCTGCAAGGAGGTTGGTGATTAGGGTGTATCTTTGGCCCCTCTTCATGCCCTCCCTTGCATCATCTACCCTATCTTATCGACTTCCCATTCAAATATAGGCCATGTTGTAGTGTTTTGGTGGTAAATTAGATCTCGTTGTCAGCCTGGCTTAATTTTGAATCTCAAAATGTGTGATGAGATATATAAACACCCTAGCTCTCCTCATTTTCAAGAAGCAACCAAGAATATATGAAATCTATCTATGATCAAGGAGAAGTTAAGTAAATTCAAGATTTGAAAGAAGGCATCCAAGATCTAGTCCCTCTCCAAGCATCTAAGGCACTTTGAAGGCAATATTCTCCATTGTATCAAGCTCTCTCCCATTATGGCCAAGAAGAGGATTTATCAAGCAAGCATGAAGATCCTTTGTCTATTCATTCATGCTTCCTCCATGGCAAGTGTTCAATCAAGCATAACAAAATTAAAGATCTATGAGTGGAATTCATAGATCCATGCATTTGTCAAGGCATCCTTGATTCCTTTCTACATTGCAAGGTCAACAAAGCTACATTTCAAGAATCTTCATGAATATGTGTGATCTCAATATTCGTTCATAAAGGTATTAGCAAGGTAAATTTAATATTTACCTTAATTATTTAGTTTCCTTTATGAAATTGTATTTCATTTTCAATGTTGATTCCTTTACAAGGGTTTGACCAAGGAAAACTCTTTTCTACAACCTTTTCCCTATTTTTCTATGTCTAGGTATAAATGACATAGCTATCACAACTTTTCTAGAAAGATCAGGATCTATGAGATTGACTGTCAAAGTTTTAGGTAGAATTCATAAGAATAGAATGCCCCAAGCTTATTGTTCCTAGGGACAAAATGCCCAGTGCATTTCATTCCTATCAGAACACCTTTAGGTTCAATTTACAGGTCAATACAGCTTCTGAAATTCCATTTTAGGTCACTATAGATTTCTATATATTTTTGTTAGTTTGTATTTTCCTGAAACTACTTAATTATTCTTATTTAGTCATCTATCTTGCATAATTAGATCATTTCCCTCAATCCATTTCATTCTTAATCACATTAGAAAAGTACCATTTCACTCACTTAGTGATTGGGTCCTACTTGATCCTATTGGGCCATCTTCCTTTTGATTGTGCATTAGGAAAAGGTGGACAAATCTCTTCTATATCTCACTCCCCTTTTCTAATTGCACATTTTGATGAGCCCAACTCATGACATTTCCATTTTGATTTTGGTGTTAGATCCCCTTCTGTGTCCATTGGATCTCCACTTTTTATTTCATAGTTAGAAGTTTTATTCATTATATTCTATGTGCAATTCAATTAATGTTGCCTAAGTTTAATGAATCTTTGCCTTTTTCTTTCAAATTTCATACTTGCATTTGTTAGATCTATATTTCCTTTCTTCTCTTGTGCATGAGTGTTATAGCATTCTGTCCTATATATAGTATTCTCATTAGGAGAAATCATAGACTTATGGGTTCCTTTAATCCCGAGTGCTCTTTTCATACGAATCTTGATGAGACACACATGCCTTCTAATGACATTCCTACTATGATTGAGAATCCTTCTTCCAACTCTTCTCACAATGAAGAAGAATCTTTAAGAGTTCCTCCTACCAAAGTGAAAAATGCTTTCCCATGAATTTGAGAAATTTGAACAATGATTAAGTCAAGACAACTTTAATTCAAAACCCATTTCCTTAGTTGAAGGTTTAAGGAAGTTGATTTGTAATGATGAACATGGTATTAACTTCTTGTGCACTATTTCTCATCTTGTTTATAGTAATGTTGAACCTCTTAAGGATTTTTCTCAAGATTTAGGTTTAACTCAACCTCCCTTTAGTGTTGATATATCACGTACTATTCCTACCTCTTTAGCTAGTGCATCGACATATGCTCCACCTCTCATGACTATATCTATTTCAAATACCAATCCTATTCATGTTAGTTTTGCAAGCATTCCTAATCCTATTGTTCCTCCTCCTTCAAGTGTTTCATGTGTTTCACAACCTTCATCTATACCTACATACAAGAATGTTCAATTTTCCTATTCCAATTTTCCTTCCATTTCTCATAATGGTCCAAACATTTCACATGTCTCATACCAATATCTCTACTGACTCCACTATTAATAGCCTTACTCAAACCATTTCATCCTTGCAACAACAAATTGCCTCTATGAATCAATCCAAATTCTACATCCTAACATGTGACATTTATAGCCCTTTGTCCTTGGACATTATCCGTGTTGTTTTCCCTTAATACATCGAATACCTCACTTGGAGACTTACATTGGTAAAGGTGACCCTTGATCCATGTTAAAACTTTTCAAACATTGTGTAGTGACTTTTCTCATGATCATAGGTTCATGGCTAAATTGTTTACTAGAATCATTTGAGATAAGTCCTTGCAATGGTATTGTTCTTTACCCCCTTATTCCATTGATTATTTCTAAAATATTATTAATTCTTTCATTCAAAAATTTCAAAATAATATTTGGTTCTAATATTTCTTTGACTGATTTGATGCATTGTAAACAAGGTGTTAAAGAAAAAGTAACCGATTTCATTGGTAGATTTAAGCATTTTCATGCTCATATTTCTTATCTTGTGCTTGATGTTGATATTCAATGTATTTCCATTGGTAATTTACAAAAATACATTAGGGATAGATATTGTTTTCTGAATTATCTTCTTTTACTCAATTATGTGGAGTGCTTCATAATTATTAGCTTCAAGTGAGTCAATTTAAGATCACCACTCCAATGGCTCCAGTTGATAAGAGTGATGCCACATTTCATCATTTTGAGAAGATTCAAAAAAACAAAATGTACTCCTACAGGAAGGGAAACTTTCGATGGAAAATCTCTCAATAATTTATCCAAGAAGAGATCAATGTAGTTGTGACAACTTTCAATGACCATAAAAAGAAACCAAGAAGCCTTAGGGCAAGAAATGCATACTTGAAGAGGGTCTAGTGATATGAAATCATGAAAATGTTGTTTCCAATTTTCTATTGTGAAAAGGTCTAAATTTAAAGAAAAATGTGTTAAAATAATTAGCAATCGCTTCAAATGAAGGTTAAATATTTTGATTATTCATTAAATTACATAATTTCATGGAAAAAAGAACATATAAAGTGAGTTATAAGTTGTGAGTTTAATTGTATGAAAAAACTATTGTGCAACTTAAATAAAAACAATTGAGGAATTCTTGTATAGTCCATGAAGCTTTTAAAGACAAATGATTCTCATAAAAGTAAATAGTATTACTAGTATATTTATCTTTAGATGAATATAAATAAACTATCTCGATAAATATCATATTTTCTCATTATTCTATTTTATAAATAATTATAATTTTATATTGTAATTACTAATTCATTATTTAATATTTGGAATTAAGGACAGAGAAATTATATTGGTTGAAATAACTAGAATTGGAGTAGCGAACGAGGGTTTCTTTTTCTTCCTATTGTGTGGGCTAGGGTTTATCCCTACCCACGTCTTCTTCTCTAGTCTTTATGTGTATTTTGCAATTAGAGCTATGATAATGGGTATTTGTGCTAGTGACAACATGGGTGTTGGATTGGATTGTGGGTACATTTGGAGTTTGAGCGAGCCTTGGGTAGTATTTACTATGAAAATGGGGTGTTTGGTGGGATAGTGGTTGTGTAGAGTTCTGAACTTTTTGTATTTTGCAAATCAGTGGATTTGGGATATGGGGTTTAGATTGGATCAAACCTCATCATGCCTTGGGTGAGTGTCTTTTGCTCATGGCTCAACCTTGCACGACTATGTGATGAAGTCCTTATGGAGGGACGTGAATGCCTTTTAAGGATGATGTGATCAAAAGTAATCCACCATCGATCCTGCATGGAAATCCTATCTACGGTGTGAATAGTATTAGCATGGGAGAAAATTCTTTTCAAATTGGGGGTTTTAAGCCTACCAAGGTAAATGGATGCCTTGCAACAAGTGATAATAGGCTTCTTCTTGTAATTCATTCTGATTCTATGAAGGAATATATTAATTATTTGTGATTTGTAAGTGCATGGGAATTTGGGTGCCTTTTCCCTTCTTGGAGCCATCGCCTTTCCACGCATGGAACTCAGAGGGGGAAGTGGAAGAATTGTTAGCTGTCAATAGTTATTTTTCAGTAGTTTTTTGTGCATGTCAGACAGAAATAAGGTGTTTGAAGGAAGGCCCTATTTTTACAATCAAGTTGGCCTCTTCATCAAGCCACAACATGTTGGATTCAAACCTACAAAGAAGCTTCAATCAAGGGTTTCAGTATGGGTGAAGCTTTTTTGGTTTCCACTAAAATTTTGGAGAAATCGTATCTTCAATTTAGTTCAAACATGGCTTGGCAAGTCAATGGGCCTTTCGCAAAAAACTATGGATAAAAGGCAATCACCTATACTCGTGTTTGTGTTGAAATTAATTTGATTAAAGCCAATATCTTATTCCATGAAAAATTTGTTGGGAATAAACTCATAGATTCAACGACTTGATTATTAAAATTTTCCATTTTTTGTTGAATTTGTCATGAATATGGACATTTGCAATGGATCTATCCCATATCTAAACATTATCTTCTAGAATTGGGTTGGCTAGTTCAATTACTAAATAGGATAAAGGGAAATCTCCTACAATGAAGGCTAAGGAGAGTGATGCAGAGTGCACAGTGGTAGGGTGAATTAAGCTCAATCAAAATCTATAAACTGATACTTCATAAACAACTCTGATGTAGGCGCATCATAGGACTCCAAACATTTCAACCATCCAGGAATTCACATAAATTTTCAATGGTTAATTTTCATGATGTAACCGGTTGTAGTTTTTCAATCCAACTCTCCAAACTTACAAAGTTATTTCAAATTGCTACAGGGAATTAAAAACCAGTCTACTAGACACACAACCTTTTCTCAACACCAATGGCAAGTTGATAACTTTTCCAGACTCCTTTTAAAGTGTTCAGTAATATATCAAAAACCTTTAATTTACTGTTTGGTCAAACACCCTGTTCAGTTCCGTTGCTCTGTTACAAGGCACCAAAATTGATTAAATTTGCAAAAAAAAAAAAATGTAACACAGAAGTCTCCAAACGATTCCAGATTCAAGGTGATTACTAACTGCTTAACTTTAAGAGAAAAAATAGTCTCCAGACTTTACAACAATCAGATCTCCAATTTGGAACCCAAGCCTTTATTCTCCACAAATCAGAAGCTTCCAAATCTTAATTTAAACAATCACAGTAGTTTTGTCTGATACCGTGTTCCTTTAATGCATGAAACAATTGTAAGCAATCAAAGAGGAAATACAACCAGTAATTCTCTATTAAGCATTCACTTATCAAACATAATTCTTCTATTTCAGTTTGAATAACTACCAGAAAATTTAGCCTCTACGGCTCTGCAACACCGAAATCTCTAATTTTTATTCCCAAACTTGTTGTTTGGGTTTCATCAAACACCGACCCCACACTCTGTTGCAACGATCTGAGGGCAGATTCACAACATATCACTTTCAAACATCATAAAATACTTTAAGTGGACCTTCGACCACTGTCACAAATCATCTATCGTCCTTGCTTCATGGCTTCCTCACTGTTTGAATGATTTATCCAAGTCTTCCCGCGTGGGTCTGCACCGATTCAGATTAGTATTAAAATATTATACAAATTAGTGATTGTCATTCCATGAACTAGGCCTATTTGTTCATGGAATGACTATATCCATTCCTACTTTACGACAGCAGCAACTAAAATGCCGATCCTTATTTTTATTTGACTGTTGTAACAGTCAATTCGCTATAATGTTTTTAAGACTTTCAAACAACAAACAGAATATATACCATACTCTGTTAAAACATATAGAACCCGATTTCAAGTAACTTGTAATTCAAAAGAAAACAAATGCACTTTGCAGAGAAAGGAAATTTTATTCACTATTGCAGAACTCGATCACCTCTATCACCCTCTGTTCCGTAACCGAGGATATTAAAAGATTGAAATAAGTTATTAAAACTACAAAACTATCTCAACCGACTTTTAGTTGAGTTAAGAACAGAACTTAAACAAACTCTAACTCGAACTCTAACAAAACTCTAACTTCTAAACCGAGTACATTCAAATGGTTGAATTTGAAAACCCATTCCTATTCTAGACTCATTATAATATTTGTTTATTCATGGACACTTTTTGGTCCGTATACAATCTAGAGTTGTAAAACTTCTAAATTCCTATTACATATAAGAAAAGGCCATTAGAGGCTTAAGTATGGCCCAATTAACTTGTTGATCGAAATCATGACCAAAATCTCCCAATGTGTAAGGTGCCCCTGCACCAAAGAGCTTCATCCCAATTAGAACCCTTAATAAGGGATGAGGCTAAAAGAGAACCCTAGATGACCGGATGGTTGATGAGGTGTTTAACAGGTTTGATGCTCTACATGATCTAGACCAGTTTGATGGAGCTATTACAAATATACCTATTGGCAAGGAACTTCAGGAGACATGGAAACTAGTTGGTGAAAAGAATAATACTATTCAAATTGGATCACAGGAGGAAGGGTTGGATGTACAAATGGACATAGATCTCCCCTTGGAGACCTCAGAAGAGTTGGGAACAAGTCGATGCAATGAAATGAAAGATAGCCCAAGTCTCACCTTAATGCAATCAATTTTGGTGGTTCCAATTAAGGAGTGACCAACCTTGCAGCCAAACCAATATGCAGTGGAAATACACAATAACAACAACAGATCTGAAATCAAACAGAAGTCTTTATTCATCAAATTACCGATTACATGCAATGTGCTGGGCTGTAAGGCCTTCCCAGTTACGGCCAGATACAAAGCAAGTAAAAGTCTACAAGATCTCGAAGGATCCAAATCTTTTCCCCAACATCAGCATTCAACTAGTCCAGGTTTGCAACACACAACACACTGGTAGGCACCCAGGAAAGATCTAAACTTGTACTCAAACTTCCAAGAAATCTTCCTGCTCCTAATCTCACAGGCTACTAACCTTCCTCCTAATCATCTGATCCCCCTCTAAACAACTACCCAAGCAACCTATAAATACGGATTCCCAGCCACAAGTTGGCTGATGAAACAATAAACCCTTACAAACAAATATTAAATGCTAAAACATCCGTCGGCTCTCACATAGCCTTACAAAATAAATAAACTCTCAAAGATGGCCCCAACGATCATCAGATTCACATAGAAGAATGCAACATGCTAGATCTAGGTCCCCACACATCCAATGATCAATCCATAACTCGAGGAGCGTGACCCAAATTAAATGCACCAGTCGGCCAAGCCAATCTAACAAAACAACCCAATCGGTAAGCAAGAACACCGAGCAACAGAGCAAATAATCGAGCACCAGTCGACCAACCACGCCAAACATGACCGAGCAACATAGTTATCATCAAGCGCCAGTGAATCGACACCTTCAGTCATTGAGCATTCTTCAGAGACCGAGCACCCCGATAACCACATAAACTGAGCAACCAACCTCCCAAACTGAGCAAGAAATCCATCAAACGAAGATCAAAACTAACAATCTACCTACAAAGACAAACATATTTTTGGTTGATACAGGATTGCCAAGAATCCTAGGATGCTCCTGCATTAGACACCCCAGGTAAGAAAGATTTTCTCATAAGGAAATCAGGAACGCCTCAAGGGAATCAGAACAGGTATGCCAAATCTGTTCTTCACCCATATATCTTCTTGTCCTTCATCCCAAGTAGTCTTTACTTCATTCACTGTCTCATGCAAAAAGTCCTTCTGCCTTCCACTTTGTTTACCCCTCTGGTTGGCAATTGATAGCAACCGACTCTGACCACTACCGATCACCTTAGTGCCTCGATAAGGTTCATCCCTTCCAGAATCCTCAACCAACTCAGTATCATCTACATCTCTGTGTGTCACAAATGTCACCATCTATTGTACCATCTCTTCCAGCAAGACCATTTGTTTCTTAATCTCAAAAAACTCTTCAGAGATATCATTCTCCTTCTCCTTCAAACTAGACTTAACAGGAATAGGTTCATCAACCTTGTGCTTCTGAGGTTTGTCATAAGGACAACACCTAATAACTCCACATCCCTTAACCCCTATCTCGTGTAAAGGTATCATCTTATGCTGAGCTCCTTCATGCCTAACCACATAGGTATTAGCATGACCATCAAACAAAACATTCATGTCAAACTGCCAGGGTCTACTGAGCAACATATGACAAGCATCCATAGGAAATATATCACACAATATCTCATCATGGTAAGATCCAATCTGAAACTTAACCAAGCATTTTTCTTCAACTCTAACCTTAGAAACATCTTGGATCCAACTAATCTGATAAGGATTAGGATGCTTCCTAATTTCCAAATTCAATTTACTAACCATTTCATTTGAAACAAAGTTCTCAGAACTACCACCATCAACTAGGACATTACATACCTTATCCATGCACTTACATCTAGTTCTAAACAAATTCCTTCTTTGTACCGGTTCATGAACACATGAAGCTAACCTTCTAGTGATAAGTGTCTCACCTTTTTCTACAACATTCACAATATCTTCTTCAGCAACTAATGCAACTCTTTTCTTAGGACACTGCCAACTTCTATGACCAGCTTCACCAAAGTTATAACAAGTACCGGTGAACTCATTCTTCCTCCTTCCTCTCTGTCCAACATTCTTAGTAACTTGACCACTGCTAGATCCCACATCAGTCTTAGGATTCTCTGTCACATTACTCTCGCAACTATCTCACCAGTTTTACCACCTCGGTTCCTATTGTTCTATTTTCCTTCATACTTCTTATTCAGCTTCTCTTCAATCTTCAATGCCATCTAATAAGCATCACCGATTGTTGTCATCCGCACAGTAAGTAACTCTTCTTGAATACTAGGTCTCAAGCCATAGACATACCTAGCAACCTTCTCTTATCAGCTTCAGAATGACCAGCCCTAATTAGGATTCTGTAAAACTATCAAATTACCGATTACATGCAATGTGTCAGGCTGTAAGGCCTTCCTAGTTATGACCAAATACAAAGCAAGTAACAATCTACAAGATCTCACAAGATTCAAATCTTTTCCCCAACATTAGCATTCAGCTAGTCCAGGTCTGCAACACACAACACACTGGTAGGCACCCAGGAAAGATCTAAACTTGTACTCAAACTTCCAAGCAATCTTCCTGCTCCTAAGCTCGTAGGCTACTAACCTTCCTCCTAACCATCTGATCCCCCTCTAAACAACTACCCAAGCAACCTATAAATATTGATTCCCAACCACAAGTCGGCTGATGAAACAATAAACCCTTACAAACAAATATTAAATGCTAAAACATCTGTTAGCTCTCACATAGCCTTACAAAATAAATAAACTCTCAAATATGGCCCCAACGGTCATCAGATCCACATAGAAGAATGCAACATGCCAGATCTAGGTCCCCACACGTCCAATGGTCAATCCATAACTTGAGGAGTGCAACCCAAATTAAATGCACCAGTTGGCCAAGCCGATCTAACAAAACAACCTAGTCGGTAAGCAAGAACACTGAGCAATAGAGGAAATAACCGAGCACCAGTCGACCAACCATGCCAAGCATGACTAAGCAATGTAGTTATCATCGAGCGCCAGTGAACCAATGCCTTCAGTCATCAAGCGTTCTTCAGAGACTGAGTACCCCGGTAACCACATAAACCGAGCAACCAGCCTCCCAAACTGAGCAAGAACTCCATCAAACGAAGATCAAAACTAACAATCTACCTTCAAAGACAAACATATTTTTGGTTAATACAGGATTGCCAAGAATCCTAGGATGCTCCTACATCAGACACCCCAAGTAAGAAATATTTTCTCATGAGGAAATCAGGAATGCCTCAAGGGAATCAGAATAGGTATGCCAAATCTGTTCTTCACCCATATCTCTTCTTGTCCTGCATCCCAAGTAGTCTTTACTTCATTCACTGTCTCATGCAGAAATTCCTTCTGCCTTCCACTTTGTTTACCCCTCTGGTCGGCAATTGATAGCAACCGACTCTGACCACTATTGATCACCTTAGTGCCTCGGTAAGGTTCATCCCTTCCAGACTCCTCAACCAACTCAATATCATCTACATCTCTCTATGTCACAAATGTCACCATCTGCTATACCATCTCTACCAGCAAGACCATCTATTTCTTAATTTTAACAAACTCTTCAGAGATATCATTTTGCTTCTCCTTCAAACTAGACTTAACAGGAATAGGTTTATCAACCTTGTGCTCCTGAGGTTTTTCATAAGGACAACACCTAATAACTCCACATCCCTTAACCCCTATCTCATGTAAAGGTATTAGCTTATGCTGAGCTCCTTCATGCTTAACCACATAGGTATTAGCACGACCATCAAACAAAACATTCCTATCAAACTGACAGGGTCTACCGAGTAATAGATGATAAGCATCCATAGGCACTATATCACACAATATCTCATCATGGTAAGATCCAATTTGAAACTTAACCAAGCATTTTTCTTCAACTCTAACCTTAGAAACATCTTGGATCCAACTAATTTGATAAGGATTAGGATGCTTCCTTCTTTCCAAATTCAATTTACTAACAATTTCATTTGAAAAAAAGTTCTCAGAACTGCCACCATCAACTAAGACATTACATACCTTACCCATGCACTTACATCTGGTTCTAAACAAATTCCTTCTTTATACTGGTTCATGAACACATGCAGCTAACCTTCTAGTGATAAGTGTCTCACCTTTTTCTGCAACATTCACAATATCTTCTTCTGCAGCTAATGCAATTCTTTTCTTAGGACACTGCCAACTTCTATGACCAGCTTCACCAAAGTTATAACAAGTACCAGTAAACTCATTCTTCCACCTTCCTCTATGTCCAGCATTCTTAGTAACTTGACCACTGCTAGATCCCACATCAATCTTAGGATTCTCTGTCACATTACTCTCAGCAACTGTCTCACCAGTTTTACCACCTTGATTCCTATTGTTTTGTTTTCCTTCATACTTCCTATTCAGCTTCTCTTCAATCTTCAATGCCATCTGATAAGCATCACCGATTGTTGTCATCCTCACAGTAAGTAACTCTTCTTGAATACTAGGTCTCAAGCCATAGACATACCTAGCAACCTTCTCTTTATTAGCTTCAGAATGACCAGTCCTAATCAGGATTATGTAAAACTCCTTAGTATACTCCTGTACCAATTTTTTAGTTCACTTCAAAGCTTACATCTTCTTAAACATGTCCAATTCATAATCCACTAGAATGAATTGCTTCTTCAACTTGTCCACCATTTGGTTCCACTTAGTGATCTTTTCTTTTCCTCTTCTACCTCTTTCCAACTAAACTTCTCTCCACCAGATATTTGCATGACCTTTCAACTTAGTCTTTACAAATCTAACCCTATCAGGATCTTCTATTTCTTCATACTCAAAGTACTCATCAATCTCATTGATCCAATCAATCAATTCTTCTGGCCTAAGGCTTCCAGCAAATGCAGAAACTTCAATCTTAGGTCTCTTCCCAATCTTAGACATGGCTTTCAGAATTCGATTCTCCTCAGAATCTCTAGCTTCTTCTACAGCTTCTTCAAAATGATCTTCCTCATATTCATCATCACTATCCTCTTTCAAGGTAGGCTTCTTCTTTCTTAATTCTTCTTGTAAATCTTGCACTTGTTTCTGCAAAGCCCTAAAATCATCAAGAATGAATTCTCTAGTAGTTTTTTCTTCCTCTAAGATTTCTCGATTTCTCCTCGAAGGCATCTTCAAATCAAGATCTAGACACAAACACACAAGATCCACTCAGCTCCAACAGGAATAGACTTTTCTCAAATAGGAACAAACTTCACTCTGATACCATCTAGTGCAGTCAAGGTTGGTGGTTTCAATTAAGGACTGACCGACCTTGCAGCCAAACCAATATGTAGTAGAAATACACAATAACAACAATAGATCTGAAATCAAATTTATTCATCAAATTACTGATTACATGAAATGTGTTGGGCTGTAAGGCCTTCTCGGTTATGGCCAAATACAAAGCAAGTAACAATCTACAAGATCTCGCAGGATCCAAATCTTTTCCCCAACATCAGCATTCAGCTAGTCCAGGTCTACAACACACAGCACACCGGTAGGCACCTAGGAAAGATCTAAACTTGTACTCAAACTTCCAAGCAATCTTCCTGCTCCTAAGCTCGCAAGCTACTAACCTTACTCCTAACCATTTGATCCCCCTCTAAACAACTACCCAAGCAACCTATAAATATTGATTCCCAGCGACAAGTTGGCTGATGAAAACAATAAACCCTTACAAACAAATATTAAATGCTAAAACATCTGTCGGCTCTCACATAGTCTTACAAAATAAATAAACTCTCAAAGATGGCCCCAACGGTCATTAGATCTGCATAGAAGAATGCAACACACCAGATCTAGGTCCCCACACATCCAACGGTCAATCCATAACTCGAGGAGCGCAACCCAAATTAAATGCACCAATCACCCAAGCCGATCTAACAAAACAACCCAGTCAGTAAGCAAGAACACCGAGCAACAAAGGAAATAACCGAGCACCAGTCGACCAACCACACCAAGCATGACCAAGCAACGTAATTATCGTCGAGCGCTAGTGAACCGACACCTTCAGTCACCGAGCGTTCTTCAGAGACCAAGCACCCTGGTAACCACATAAACCGAGCAACCAGCCTCCCAAACCAAGCAAGAACTCCATCAAACGAAGATCAAAACTAACAATCTACCTTCAAAGACAAACATATTTTTGGTTGATACAGGATTGCCAAGAATCCTAGGATGCTCCTACATCACACCTACTCTATGAACAATGCAAAGAAGGATTCACAAGATGGTAGTAAAAGTAAGGGAACCCCACCTATTTTGGGTATTCATAAAAAATCTCTTAAATAAGGTGCAATTGTGAAGCCTCCTAAGGTGGGAAGCAAGAAAGATCAATAAAAGGTTAGGCTAGTCGGTGAGACATCAGTGGAGTCTGAATTTGTAGTAACTGACTCTCACTTTTCTCCATCTTAGAAATGATTTATCTCTCATGGAATGTAAGGGGGTTGAATAACATCCCTAGATAAAAGGTTATTTGAGAGTTGGTTGTATCTAATTTTCCTGATGTGGTTTTTTATTCAGGAAACTAAGTTATCTATTGATGGTATGTGAAACAAGGTGTCAAAAATTTGGGCTCCAAGTCATTGTCAATGCATTGAGGCTTAGGGTAGCTCAGGGGTTATGGCTTGCTTGTTGGACCCATAGAAGCTTGTTCCAATTTGGTGGATTCTAGCAGATCTTGTATCTTTTTGGTAGCTACAAGTTGAAAATTTGGAGAGAATCTTCTTTTTACTAATGTTTATGCTCTAATATACCTCATGAGAAAAACCTTGCTTTGGTCGCATATAAGATATGTTTCTCCCTTAATCATTTATTCCCTTGAATTTTGGAAGGGGATTTTAATGTCGTCTCAAGTTTGAATAAGAAGAGGGGAGGTGATATTATGCTTGATCCTTCAACGGTCTATTGAGGAACAATATTGAGTTCCTAAATCTAGTGGATGTTAAACCCTCCCATGGATTGTCTACTTGGAATAATAGAAGTTGTGGACTGGAGGTGATAGTTGAGAGATTGGACATATTTTCATTCTCTTGTTATTGGATGGGGGATAATTGGGTGACTAGCTTAGAGATTTTAGATTGGAGAGGATTTAATCATTGGATGATCATGTTTTTTGCTGCTAATTTTTTAGTATAAAAAAACACTTTAAATTTTAGTATATTTGGGCTAAAGACCCTTCCATACATGACCTTATGCTGGATTGGTGGAGTTAGGGGAAGCCTACCTTCGATACTACAATGTACTCCTTTGTAAAGAAATTGCAATTCATAAAGTATAAGTTTAAAAGGTGGAATAGGTTGTGTTTTGGTAATAGATTATTGGCAAAAAAGAATGATCAGTCCTAGGTTGATGCTATCACTCACTAAATCAGACATCAAGGTTTATTAGAAGAGCAATACATAGAGGAGTTTGATGTAGTGAAGGAGTTAGAGGAATGGGAGCTCTGTGAGGAGATTTATTGGAAGCAGAAGTCACAAGTTGATTGGCTCCAAGAAAGTGACAAGGACACAAAAAAATCCCATAACACAATATGGGATAGAAGACTTGGGAGTTCAATTACTTCTCTCATTTCTTCAAATGGAGTTAATCTCTCTTCCTATAGGGAGATCATTCGAGAAGCCACAAGATTCTTTGCAAATTTATTTGTTGAGGACTCTCCACCTACCAGTGTGGAGGAAGAGCTTGTGTTGATAGCATTCCTTTCATTCTCACTAATGAAATGAATAAAGACCTTCTTAGACCGACCTCTACACCTAAGGTTGAAGCAGTTTTGTTTGGAATTAAGAAGGATAAAGCTCTTGGTTTGGATGCTTTTTTCTATAGAATTTTGGAAAATAATTAAGTTAGATCTCTTGGAAGTAGTGCAAGAATCTTATAGAAACAAACAAATGTTCAAGGTTATGAATGCTGCATTACTTGCTTTCGTACCTAAAATGGAAGGAGCTAATTATCTTAACTCCTTTCCACCTATAGCCTTGTGTAATGTGATTTATGAAATAACTATTAATTCTATAGTGGGCTCTAAAAAGAAGGTTGTGTTCATAAATTGGATAGGTCAAAGCCTATGATAGAGTCAAATGGAACTTTGTGCATAAGTTCTTACAACCTTTGGTTTTGGAATTGAGTGGATCAACTAGGTGATGAGTTGTATCACTTTCTCTTCATTTGTGGTTCTTATTGATAGTGAGCTCACAAAGTTATTCAATGCTTCTAAGAGGCCTTCGACAAGGTGACCCCCTTTCCTCATACATTTTCATTCTTATAGCTGAACAATTAGGAAGATTTATTAAGTCTTATGTTAGAAAATGATTGATTCAAGGTTGAAATTAGGGTCATAGTCATTTTCATTATTCCCACCTCCAATTTGTGAATGATATTGCTTTAAGGGGTTTTGTCAAAATCAATGATGATATTAACTTCATAAAAGCTCAAAATATTTATTTGAAACCCTCAGGACAAAAGATTAATAAAGAGAAATCTTTTATCTTCTTTTTTAATACCTATATTCTCATTCAAGCTAGGATTGCCAGGATTTTGAGGTTTCAAATTGGTGCTTTTCCTCTTGTTTATCTTGGTGTTCCTTGTTTGGCTCACCATTTTCCTGGGGGACTTTGGTAGGATATTTTAGATAATCTTTGTCGAAAGGCTAGTCATTGGACTTATAAATGGCTCTCAACTACTGAAATAGTGGCATTCCTAAAGTTTGTGTTTCAAGTTCTTCCTATTTATAGATGTTTTGTGCATGTTGCTCCTACAATCTTTATTAAAGAGATTGATGCCCTTTGTAGACTATTTTTATAGGCTGGTGATTTACTTTCCTTAAAGTGGAGTTTATTTAAATAGGAGTCTATGTATAGGCCAATGCAAGGTGGGTGGTCTTGGTTTGCTTAAAAAATGCATGAATTGTTGTATTCTAGTTGCTAAGCTTTTTTGGAGATCATGCATCAACCAAGATCAAGGATGGGCTAAAATTCTCAACATAAAGTATTTAAGGGTAGTGGATGTGGATTCGATTTGCATATTGTTTAGAGATTGAATATCAATGGGGGTGAGCATAAGAGATTCCTTTTTTAGGAGTCAAAATGCTAAATATCATCATGCTAAAAAGAAGGCTCAACAAAATGGTAAGTAGTCTCCTCTGCCTTGGTGGGTCCTTAAGATCAATACAGATGGTTCATCTAGAGTAAATCCAAGGCATGCTAGAATTGGAGGAATTAGCGAGGATGGTTTGGGAAAGCTAATTTTCTTTTTTTTCTGTGTATAAGGGACATCAAACCAATCACTATAGGGAGGCTCTTTCTCTTCTCTAGGCACTAGAAAGAGGATGTGCTCCTAGATGGAGCAAGATTATTTATGAATCTAATTCCCAAGATGTTGTGGATATGTTGAATAAATAGAGGGTGGATGATGTTGACTCGCATCTAGCTTTGGTGGGTAAATAAATTATTAGTTTGAAAGAATCTTTGAAGTTAGTTTCCTTTTGTTATGCTCCCTAGGACTGGAATATGTCAGAACAGTTGGACAATTGGGGATATTAGAGAGTGGAGTCAATTTCTCCAAGAGTGTGCTCAAGATTTTGAGAAGATTGTAATAGAAGATGTGGTGGGTTAGTTTGGGCCATTTAAGTGACTTTCTATTTATTGATTTTTTTGGTCCTGCCCTCTTTTTAAAGCTTATTTACACTTTGATTTGTATTGTTCTTTGTGAAAAAGACTTTTAGTACCAAATTATTAAATATTATACTCTTTTTTTTACATTTATATTAAATTCTAAACAAACACAAAAAAATCTATTAATACTACATTATTATTACATTATAATATTATCATATCGTTATATTTTTTATTTATCTTTTCAAGAAAAAATTGAATGTATCAACATCCTAATATTGTAATATATATATATATATATGTGTGTGTGTGTGTGTGTGTGTGTGTACATATACATGTATGTATGTATGTATGTATGTATATGTATATATATATATATATATATATATATAAATATATATATCTGTATATGTATGTATGTATATATATATCTGTATATATATGTATGTATATATATATCTGTATATATATGTGTGTGTGTATATATATATATATATATATATATATATATATGTATGTATATGTATATATATATATATATGTATATGTATATATATATATATATGTATATGTATATATATATATATATATGTATATGTATATATATATATATATATATATATGTATATGTATATATATATATATATGTATATGTATATATATATGTATATGTATATATATATGTATATATATATGTATATATCTATGTATATATCTATATATATGTATATATCTATGTATATATATATGTATGTATATATATATATATATATATGTATGTATATATATGTATGTATGTATATATATATATATGTATATATATATATATATGTATGTATATATATATATGTATC